>JAIGNY010001933.1:885000-985000 GCA_020152595.1 Chiridota heheva | reverse complement strand
TTATTCAATAAATAAGCCAAAATTAAACATTTTACGTGTATTTCGTGATCAATCCAATTAATTTTTGAGTAGAACTTGTTACATACACATTGTATCTTCCTGCAATGTGCGTACTAGTCTCGAACAAATACACCTTAAATTGAGTTAAAACCCAAGGGGCATTAAATGAACATTTTTATCCAGAAAAATAATGCAAATTAAAATCAACAAGTATACAATTTTAGACTCATATACCAATTTTTACGAAATCAATCATTCACTTAAATGTATACCATACTTTTCAAAACGTGTATGAAAAAAGCACGCTGGAACAAGTATGGCGTCCAGAAACGCATCATGCTTCCCCACACTGTAGGTATAAGAGTTTCATCTCTCCGCCTTCGTCTACTAACTGTGGTGTAGCGGTTATCATACCTGTCTACAGACCATGAGGCCCTGGGTTCAAGCCTGGGTTGGGTAGACACGCCAGTGCATCACAACTGGTAATCAAAGGCCGTGGACATTGACTTGGTTGTCCATGTTATGTCTGTCCGTACGTCGTACCTGTGTTCTCGTCCGGGTCGTATTAAGCGTTTCTTGATAGCATTGTTACTATCTAACAATGTTAATATCATAACAGAATACACAGGTGACGACCCCGTCATTGTAATTGTGTGTTCACTCGTTGTCATCGTCGTCGCCTTCGGCCTATATGTAATATAGGGCAAATGACATCACGTTCATTGGTAAAACCTTCCATGTGGTTGATTATATGTTGTGGTTAAGCCTAGACATCAGTTCCAATGTATGTTGGTGATTGATATTTGTACTGTTGTAAGGTATCAACTGGTTAATAGCACTTTTAAATGCTGGAAATTATTATTTATAATTATTATAACTGACATAGACCATGAATATATTTTTGAATAGAACATACAATTACATACAAGTTAAGGTACTCATGTACTACTGTACCCATGTACTACTCTATTTTGCTGTTATTGATTTCTGCCTGATCTGATGTTGGTTGGTTTGCCAAGGTTTATGACTCCCAACAGACCTCCATTAGAGTAATTACGTCAAGATGCCCAAAGTCGTTGTATCAACCAGTCGTGGAGCACTGGTTGGAGACCCACCGCGAATCGAACCCGGGATGCTAAATTGGAAAGTTAAAGCTTTACTGCACTGCCAGGGAGGTCACGGATGTGTGAAGGATTTTGCAAAATCATATAATTTTGGCTGTTTTATGTTTGAAAAAAAAAGCTGATCATAGATCACTGGATTGATTTTTAGCTGTGTCATACCAAAGTTATATAAATGGGATTTACTGCCCTCTAAAATGGTGGTTAACTTATGGGATCGAAACAGGGTAAATGAAACCTAATCAGTGTAATGACAGCTGTACTGTGATGTTTGTGCAGTTCAGTATAGTATTGGAAACTTCAGAAAATGTTTTCAATTTGTAAGACAGTTGTGTGAATGGGATAAGAGCTTGAAGTAGGCAAGGGCTATATATAAGACTGCAGTATTAGTCATCATCATAATCCATCAACTATGGTCCAGACACTCTGATACTAAGTATTAGTATTATTATATTACTTCGTTATTTTCCTTGTAGGGTCTGAGTTCAAAGGAGCGGCCCCTTGAGACCCTTAAGAACATGCTGTTCACCTTACAGAGTATGGAGGATTCGCAGCCGAAAGTCACAGAGGAACAGAATGTGGAACATGAGATGAACCATCCTAGTAAGGTGAGTGACCATTCAATCCAAGTGACTTACATATAGCTACAAACTCATGGTACCAATCCACGGAGCTGGAAAATATATACGGTTCTGGCGGTTATAACTGCGGGAAAATCGAGAATTCACGGGAAGAAAAAAAAATCATAAAAAACTATATATATTTTTGTAACACTTCTAGAGTAAACAACAGTATATGTGGTAAATATTTGCTCTATAAACGTCCCCCATGTAATCCGCGATAAAAAGTACATTTATTGTAAAAGGGAAGTATATAATGATATATTCGCTACATTAATATTATTTCCGTCACAATTTTCCATGGGAAGATATTCAACACCTTTATTCAGAACTGTGGGAAATTTAATAATTAATTCCAACTCTGGCAATTCATAGCACCCATCAACTCTGTCTGTCATGACACACCCTTGAGGCATTCACATTTTTATGATCTGTCCCTGCTAGGTAGATGCAAGATGGTTTGGCTTTTAAATCCTATCTCAGTTTGACTACATTTTACCAGATATGGATTAAATTTTGGTATGAAAATTGGCAACCAATGGACATATTATTTTGGTGGCCTTTTTCTTTGCCTAAAACTTTTACCTAAAGGTCGAATGATTATGTTCATTGGTTTTTGGTTCGCATGCGAAGCATTTATGCGAACCTATGTAATGGCGATTACGTCTGTCCGGCCGTCCACAGATTTGTCCTGAGATTTCCTCAGATATCTTAAATGTTTTTGAGAATTCCTCAAAAAATGTTAAAGTTTCTTCAGAATTCCTCAGAAAAAGTTAAAGTTTCTTTATATATCCTTATGGAAGGTTAGAATTTAAGACAGGACTAAAGACTAGTTCCTTAAAAAGTCTACAATACATTTGATATTTTCTTAGAAGATGATTGCAAAATGATATAATTTTTTGATATTCTTCAGAGATCCTCCAGTCTCTCTTGTAGCACTTGAGATTTGAAATCCTTAAAATTCTTCAAAATATTTGGGCACCAAACAGTTATATCAGGCACGGTTTTTTAAACTCCACCTTTATCATTGTGCTCATTTGCATAAAGTTGCTACAGTATATGACCTGACCAGACTTTTTTATTTAGTATGCTTAGTCAGGGAGTGTGACAGGATGTGATTGCGTATAAACATAGGGAGGGATGCCATGTGGGACATGGATGGGGGCCATGAGGGACATATGATATAATATTTACCATGTTGTATACACCAAGGTATATATCAGACATAATTATTTGACTCCACCTTTTTTTCTTATTCAACAGCTCATTTGCATATAAGTTATCATATGAACTGACACTTTAATACATAGTATGCTCAATCAGGGACTGTGATAGCTAGGATGAGACTTCTTATGGAGCTTATGGGTCGTCATGTGAGACATAGGGTGGGATGACATGTGGGATGCCATGTGGGACATGGGGTGGGATACCATGTGGGATATGAGGTGGGATACCATGTGGGACATGGGGTGGGATACCATGTGGGACATGGGGTGGGATGCCATGTGGAACAGGGTGGAATGCCACGTAGGATAAGTGGTGGAATGCCATGCAGGACATAGGGTGGATTGCCATGGGATGGAATGTCATGTGGGACATGGGATGATATGTGATGTCATGTGGGACATGGCGTCCCACCCTATTTCAACAAGTCATTTGCATATAAGTTATTAAATAAACTGACACTTTCATACATGGTATGCTCAATCAGGGACTGTGATAGCTAGGATAAGACTTCTTATGGAGCCTATGGGATGTCTTGTGGGACATGGGGTGGGATGCCATGTGGAACAGGGTAGAATGCCATGTGGGACATGGTGGGATGCCACGAGTAACACAGAGTGTGACATAGGTTGTGATGCCATGTGTAACATAAGGTAGGATGCCATGTGTGACATAAGGTTGGATGCCATGTGTGACATAGGGTAGGAGGCTATGTGGGACATAGGGTGGGAGGCCATGGGAACATGGGATGTGATGCCATGTGGGACATAAAGTAGGATGTCATTGGGACATTGGGAGAGATACCATGTGGAACATATGGTGGGATGCCAGGTGGGAAGCCACTGATGCAGGACACCGGGAGGATGCCATGTGGGACATAGGGAGGGATGTCATGTGGTACATATGGTTGGATTAATGTGGGACATACATGTAGGATGGGATCCATGTAGGTCATAGCATGGGATGCCATGTGGGACATATGGTGGAATGCCATGTGGGACATATGGTGGAATGCCATGTGGAACATATGGTGGAATATGCCATGTGAGACACTATATGGTGGAATGTTATGTGGGAGATATGGTGAAATGCCCTGTGGGACATATGATGGAATGCCATGAATGCCATGTGGGACATGGAATGTCATGTGGGACATGGGGTGCGATGCCATGTGGGAGATATGGTGGAATGCCATGTGGGACATGGGATGGGATGTCGTGTGGGACATGGGGTAGGATGCCATGTGGGACATGGGGTAGAATGCCATGTGGGACATGAGGTGGGATGCCCTGTGGGTCATAGGATGGGATGCCCTGTGGGACATATGATGGAATGCCATGTGGGACATGGGATGTCATGTGGGACATGGGGTGGGATGCCATGTGGGAGATATGGTGGAATGCCATGTGGGACATGGGGTGGGATGCCATGTGGGAGATATGGTGGAATGCCAGGTGGGACATAGGGTGGGATTCCATGTGGGACATGGGGTGGGATGCCTTGTGGGACATGTGGTGGGATGCCATGTGGGACATGGGGTGGGATGCCATGTGGGACATAGGGTGGGATGCCATGTGGGACATACGGTGGGATGCCTTGCGGGACATGGGGTGGGATGCCATGTGGGACATGGGGTGGGATGCCATGTGGGACATAGGGTGGGATGTCATGTGGGACATAAGATGCTATGTGGGACATTGGATGCCATGTGGGACTTAAGTGTGAGATGCCATTTTTATAATTGGCCAGATCATATGATATGGGTGTCAATTTGCATGGGCATGCGAACCATGGGGATATTTACCGTTCTAGTTTAAACTTATCTTTATTGATTGAACAAATGATGAAATTTACAGACGAAAAGAACATTGCAAAACTGAAAAATTTACCTGATTAATTTTTCCTACGTGATGTGGGAATACGTCCAATCCTCTGAAGTAACACCAGGCCCACATTAAACTCAGAAAATATTTGGGAGGAATGGTGATATCCTGACTTCAGAACCCCTGTAAACGTTTTCGCAGCAAACTGCATTTGGTATCAAAATGTGGGGCATCTTATAAACTTTGCGAGTAAACCCCACTTAATTTCCTGGTAAAAATCACGGCAAGTTTAACCAATTTTTTTGTATTTCCATTTCTTGCATCAGGGTGATTTTTGACTGTAAAATTTCCTTCTACGCATCTTTTGAAATAATATTTAATCACAAAAACTTACAAAACGGTCGTGTGAAATACAGACTTATTCTGACTAGCTTATACGATTGAAAAATAAGGCCAGCGTGATTACGGCAAATGCGCTACTGCTATTGGTATATGCACATCACCTGACAACAACACCACACAGAGTGATATGCGAATAATGGACTACACCCACACCCATGTGGAGTCATAATTGCAAGTGCTGCAAGCTTAGCTAGCCGAAAGATAGGCGCCTATCCTACACTGAGTGAAAAGGATAGGCTATGGCCGTGAACTTTGTGGTCTCATACTCCATGACCGGGATGAATTTATTACGTAAATGTATCGAAGATAATAAGAGTAACATTTCAGAAATATGGAATTAAAGCAAATATTTAAAACCTTCAATATATATGAATCTAGTGTTCGTGAACCAAATTTACATTTTTAGCCATTTTTCGTCAGGTTTGATTAACATTGAAAGTGTTCAAAGGTCTGAATATCAAGTTATCCTAGGCCTTAAGTTACAAATTAGGTTGGACCCAAGCTAAAAGTGGACACAGGGTCCTAACGTGCACAAAATCGGTTTACGCTTCAAACAGTACACAACTCACAACCTTACATAGGCCAAGGTCTACTGCCTAACGATGCAGTTTGAATTCTTAATTTGAAAATGGAACTTGTTTTATGCCCACGTTAAGCTTTAACACTACTGATAAACTTTCCCAAAAGTTAACCTATTCGGCCGGAAATTACCATTTAAAGTATCAAATACGTACAATCCTGTGAAGTAGCACTAGGCCCACATTAAACTCAGAAAAGTTTTGGAAGAAAATGCACACTTCTGGATCTGCTTTTCACCTCCTTGAATGTTTTCGCAACAAACTGTATTTGATATAAAATGTGCGGCATCTTATAATCTTTCTGAATAAATCCCCCTTAAATTTCGAAATCTGCCAAAATGGTCATGAGCAAAGCAACTTTTAACCTACTTTTTATATTTCCCCAAATCAGTTTACTCTCTTTGTGGGACAAATTACCCAAAAAGAGACAGAAATATATATTCGAAGTTGATATTTTTCCAAGATTAACACAATAACAAACTCAGGTTGACTTTATTTTACAGACCACAGAAGTTGAGATACCTATTCCAAAAGGAAATTACAACTCGTCAAAAATGACTGGGTGGGTAGAGGGAGGTTGTCTCAAAAAGAATGATGTCAAATTCTTCATTAACTCAAACTTGGGAATTAACTGTCTAGGCACTATCATTGACCATAAACTTACCTTTAAAGACCAGGCTGATGCAACGAGAACCAAGGAATACCAAAGGTCGTATTTTTTACGAAAACTGAAAAACTTCAAAGTTGACAATATTATTCTTACGCTCTTTTACCAGTCAGTAATATAAAGTGTGTTGACTTTCAGTATTATCTGTATACTTGGGCTGCTTACAAAAGATTCAACTAGTGAACTGGAGAATATCGTAAGGGCTGCAAGCCGTGTTGTTGGTGATGACATATGTCTGAAGTCCGTCTCTGATCTCTACAATGACATGATACACCGAAAAATAACTAAAATATTAAATGACAACACACATTCGCCCTTCCCACTATATATTTTTTGCCGTTCACGAAAAAGACTTCGTATGCCACGGTCCAAGCATAACAGATTCAGGTTTTCATTTGTACCCAATTCTATTTCCCTCTTCAACTTAAAAGTGGTCCGATAGTTTGTGTTTTTGTATTGTAAGTCAAATTTGTAGATTTACTTCTAGTTATACCTTACCTTCCATGCTATAAATATGCAATCTGGTCACATGACCTGATTCTACACGCTTCTAAACGACCTTAAAAACGTAGTTTTCAGCCCAGTCCTGACTTCCATATTACCTCTACTAACCTTCACTTCTTTCCAGCGCGTTGTTTTCACAACATCGCTGGAACTGGTCAAATTTTCTTTTATTAATTTGACCTTTTATTAACAATTTTCTTCTTTGCCGCATCTACCAGGCAGGTTTTTACGCTGCTTTATGTTATATAGTTTGCCTTTTCAAGTCTTTTAAAGATAAGACGAGGTAGCCATGGGTCCAGGATTTCTTCGGTCTGACTCACAGGACTTTCCCGTGTAGCCTACACTTAGGATAGAGTGTTTTTGTTTCCCTCGTACAAAGCAGGTGGCTAGTTAGAGAGAGAGTCCCACTCTCGCGTCGGGTGTTTTCAGGCCCTAGAGCACCAAGTGTGCCTGTCTAGTGGACCCCTTGCCCCTGGGTTTAAGTGTTTTTCACCCTCAGCTCTGCCCTTCTACGAGGAGAGCCTAGCGTTATGCTATGCATTGTATTAACATGTTAGGATATCTTCAGTACAGGTTCTTGTATGCATTAGGCTAATTTCTTCAATCGATGTTGGCGCATGCGTATTGGGTCGACGTCACCACAGGGTATTCGAGGAAGTCGGCTTCTTACAGCTTTAAGGAGCTACATTTCTTACAAAAGAGCCTATATTTTATTTAACGTTACCAGTATATATCATGTATTCCTATTTCTCACATAAAATTAAGACAAAGTTTTTAATTTTCAAGCTTGAATTTTGGGGAGTTGGAGAGACCTTGAGGGGATCTCTCCGACGTCCTTTTTACAGGATATCTAATCTTTTGTTTTTATCTCCACAGACTCCAAGTTATTCAGTGGTTCATGTTTTCCATGCTACCCCTACGTTATTAAAGCATTTAGGTTTGGTGCGTTTTTCGGGTTTTTGAAAATTTTCAGATAGAAATTTTTCTGATAACATTTTTTGATGTACTAAATTGCTGTTGCTTGCCTCTTTATGTGTGATGAAGGGTTGTAGGTACATCGCCCATGTAAGGTCTTGGTGTAAGTGTATATAAATGTATTCATATATATATATTTTTACTTTTCAGATAAACGCCAAGAGGCGATATAAATCAATTAGTCTCAGAGTTTCTACTTACGAGTCGGGAGGGCCACAGGTACGGTCTCTCAGAGGTAAGTTACCTGAGTCTATATTGATAAGCTAAGTGGCGTCCTAGACGTCACTTAGTATAAACCACTATAAAGAAGTGCCCCCTTCTCGATAAGATTACTGAGTCGTGGGAGGCGCTGATTTTTAGTGGATAAACCTTTTGTACACCGCTGTGGTACACGGCTCCGCGATAGGGACTGGTAGGACCAAGTAGAGGCAGCGCTTAAAGAGGATATTTCACAGGTCTTTTCTGGTCCGTACGGCTCCGGTGATCGGATCCATACGGTTCCATGTCCCATATTCATGGCTCCGTACGGGTTTATGACGGCTCCATACGGATCCATTGACGGTTCTATATGGCTTCACGGTCCGTGTTTACAGGTCCGTACGGGTCCATTGAATGGCTTTATACTGCTCCACGGCCCGTGTTTATGGGTCCGTTGGACGGCCAGACGGTTCCATACAGCTCCATAACTCACAACTCCATACGGATCCGGTGAACAGGTCCGTACGGCTCCATAGTTTTGTAACGGGATAACGTACACCGTACGATTAACCCGAAAATACACCCACTAGCCCACTAGCTATGAAGCTACGTGGTCAGGTGACAAGTGACAATCTTCACAAGAAGTATAGCACTACGAGAGCTATTTTCTTCTTGGTCCCGTAGCCATTAGCTACGCAGTGCCACGGCCGTGTGAACGCCATTACTAAGATTGTCCGCGTTGAACGTTACATTTCCGCAATTATTTTCACCAATATCATGGACAATATCTGTGCGTTACGCACCCAAGATGTCCCGCGATGCATAGCATGTAAACGCTTCTTTTAATTACGCTCCGGTGACATCCGTCTCTTGTGTTACGCGTGTAGATTATGCTGCGAGTCTAACCCTTGTACTCTATTCATCGACTGGGATCTAGCGGCATGGTCGGAGCACAGACTCCACCATGACTGGCACTTTCAAAAAGCGGCCGAGAGTGGAGAAGCGACGGTCAGATAGGCTGTCTTCATCTTTCCCCCCGGCGCCACCGCCACCCAGGCTTAATCCGCAGCCCGGGAGGCGGGGCCGACGCCCACTCTCAGCAAGGCACCGGACAACGGGCCCCTGCAGCTGAGTAGGCATACGCTAACACGTACCCCAGTGGTGCCAAACGCTGTGGTGGAGCCCAACCCTTCCGTCCCCCCAGTGAGGTCTCCTGAATGAAGCAGACCCCGGAGGAGAGACAGGGAACGGGATAGTGCATACAAGGGGGGACAGAGTCAACGTCACTAGTTCTCTTTCTCCTCTTTCTCTTCCTTATCCCCCCCTGAACCCAGGCGGAGGCGAAGGAAGCGACACAGGGGGACCCCCTTGAGGATCCCACCTTCCAGTACACACTCAAAAAAACACTTGAGAATTTGGTGTCCCAGGCACTGGAGCTGAGGCTTTCACCTCCTGCACCTCGCCCCCCGGCAGCTGCCACTGGCATCCCCCCAACCCTAAGGTCTCGCAGGAGGATGCCCTCAACATCTATCCCTTGGGAGAAAGATGTCAATTTTTTGGACTATATGAACCCTCCGGTGGAGACTCCATGGCACGAAACCACCCCCCAAAATGGGAGATTCCTCCTGCCATCCCACTTCAAGCCGTCCCCAGTGTCTCATCAATGATGTAGACCACACTAGATAGAACCCCCGTATCCTACCGGATACCAGACGAAATCCTCTTCCCGCCACCCCACCCCCTTCCCCAGTGGACCCCCTTTTACAAGGGGAGTGGGTTACTCAGCTTATTGACTTCTTAGAACAAGAAATCAAGCTGGATATTGCAGAAGCAAGTCTCCTAGAGGCTGGCCCACAGTCTCAGCATAGATTGCTCAGCTCAGCCCAAAGGATACTAAGCCAACGGCTAGGCAATTTCCCATTGATGCCTCCCTGGTGACCAGGGTTCGGCATTGGGCCAAGACCCCGGACAGGGACTGGACAGCCTACAACAAAGTGGTTGACAAGGCCAAGCGTGTCCAACCAGCTGCCTATCAGGCTCTCATAAACACCCCTTTGATCCTGGAAGGAGTATGGCAAGTCCTCCGTCAAATCACCGCAGCGGTGTCCAGCTCTGTGGCCAGGGCTAAAAATATTTCTTAACCCTGCGGTCCAGCGGAGGGAAGATTCCCTAAGAGCTGTTGACGGGGCAGTACGGCGGGGTTTTAAACAGTACGGCAGGGTTTTAAATACCAAGCCCTTGCCGTATGGGTGACAGAGGGCTTAGACTCGGTTTTGCGTAGGCATCTACCAGCCGACGTACTTACAAAGACCGCGCCTTTGTTAACCGGACTCTCGGATTTGCTCAACGAGACAGTGGACCAACTTGCCCGAGCCTCCGGAAAGGTAGTCCGGGAGAGGCACAAGAATGTTCTTTCTCTCCTTGAACTCTCTGACGCCACTCAGATGGACCTTCGGCACTTACCAACAAAAGGCCCGTACCTATTTGCAGGTCACTTCCAAGATGTTCTGTCACGCCAAGCTGGCCGCCAGGACGATCTTTGGAAGACTCAGAAACTGTTAGCAAAGACAAAGTCTTTTTCTTCTCTTCCCACACATCGCCGCCCTTCGGTCCCCATCAAGGCTGGGGTGCGTTTAACCAGCGATGGGTCCATCGTAGCCGTAGGGAAGTAACGGGACCCTACTGAGCTTTTTCCTCTCGCCAGGAGACCACTTCATTGACCGGCAGAGTGAACGTGGCAGAGACCGGTTAACACTCCTTCCCCTCTGCACGCAGAGCGGGTACCTCCTCCTCCTGAAGAAGGGTAAAGGGCAAGGGACAGCGTTTTTGACCCACCCCCGACACGTTGACGGGTGTTTCAGTTGGGGGGCACTTGTGGAAGTTTTCAGGGGCATGGGAGAGAATCACCACAGACAAATGGGTGCTGCAAACCATTCTGCAAGGTTTGATATCAGCTAGAGTTCACAACTCCCTTTCCGGGGGTCTTTCACCTCACCCCTACGCCTTGTCTGAGTGACCATGCAGAATTGTTGAGGACAGAAATCGGAGAGCTGTTGGCGAAGAACACCATCACCCCCATTTCGAATCCTCCCAGGAACCTTGTAATGTGGAGATGGAGACTCTTCACTCCATCCTTCCTCAGCTAAAAAGGGGCCTGTGGGCCACCTCCGTTGACCTCGCAGATGCCTATCTCCATGTGCTCGAGGAACACGGGTGTTTTCTGTTGTTCCAATTCAAGGGAGTTACGTACTCATTCAGGGTGTTACCCTTCGGGCTATCGACTACCCCCAGGGTTTTCACCCAGATAAGGAGAGTTCTAGCAGCTTTCCTACGAAAGCAAGGCATCAGAATCTTTATATACCTAGACGACTGGCTGATCGTCGCAGTAGACGCAGCCACCGTCACGGAACACACGAACGCAGTCATAGGAGTGGCACTTAGGGTGGGTGATCAACCTTGCCAAGTCCAATCTAGTTCCTTCTCAGACTCCCACTTTTCTGGGAGCAGTCCTGGATTTTACTCAAGGTCATATATACGACCAATGAAGTAGCGGATGTTAGCCGTGAAGGCGGGAGCCGACATCTTTCTCTTGCTACCAGCATCGCCGGCGATAGCTTCGGTGGTATTCTTAGGATACCTAGCCAGCCTAGTACAGTAGATGTAGTCCCCATGCGCAGGTTTTACATGCGGGATCTACAATTTCATCTACTGGATCATTTCATACCATCCAGGAGAGTCCTTAGTGTCCTCCTTTACCGTACGCAGGTGGTGGTCCCCCACATTTGGTGGCGGTGCGTCCACTCTCATCTGTCACAGGGGTGATTTTTCCACCCGTCAGACCTTCAGTGTCAGTGGTGACTGATGCGTCTTTGACGGGGTGGGGAGCGCATTTAGGGTGGTTCCAAGTCGCGGGATTTTGGACGGACACTTGGTGCGGTCAGCACATCAATCTGTTGGAAATAGAGGTAGTACGCTGGGCTCTTGTTCATTTCCTACCATGGGTATGGAACAGGACTGTTCTCATATGCACCGACAACACCACGGTAGTGGCGTTTATCAACAGACAGGGAGGCACGAGATCCAGCAGTCTTTAGATCCTAACCAAATCCCTTCTGTCTTGGTGCATGACAAACAAGGTCACACGCCATGCAGTCCACCTGCCAGGCAAGGAAAGCATGATCGCGGATCTGTTATCCTGCCTCCAATGAGCCCCCACAGAATGGGCCCTCCTCCCGCGGGTGGCCAGGGCGATCTGAGTGACTTTTAGTCTCCCGCGCGTAGATCTGTTCGCGTCCGTGGACAACCACAAGCTACCAATTTTGTGTGCTGTGACACCCGACATGAGGGTCTGGAAAGTTGATGTGTTCACGATCAGGTGGACCACTTTGTGGGCTACACCTTCCCACCGTTCGCTCTGGTACCGAGAGTACTGGGCAAGGTGATGTACGATCAGTGTCCCATGTTTCTTCCGGTAGCTCCCAACTAGCCCGGCCAACTGTGGTTCCCTCAGCTGCTAAATCTTGTCACAGGTTTCCTGTACGAGCTTTTGGCCACGGACGAGTTAGTCTCAATCCCGGGCTCTGACAAACTGCAACACAATCCAAGAGCACTCCATTTGACTGTGTGGCCTCTATCCACGAATCCCTTTTGTCGCAGGGTCTTTCGGAGGCAGCTGCCCAAATGGCAGCCCTAAGCGGAAGGTCTTCCACTTTGGGGATGTATGCATCCAGACTCAGAATGTTCCAAGATTGGTGCCAGGATAGATCGGTTTCTTTGCATACATTTCTCTTGGTGATGTAGCAGATTTTTTGTTAGTCCAGTTTCACCCGAATAAATCCATCAATACAGTCGAGGGCTTCGAACAGCCATAGCGGTTATCCACCGGGACATTCTAGATGGCTTGACCATCACCGACGCACAGCCTCTGGAAAAATTAATTAAGGGAATGTTTTTACAAAGACCCTTCAGTTCGGAACCTTGCTTTCCCTTGGGATATGCAGGTGGTTCTCGAGACATTAGTACAGGCTCTGTTTGAGCCTTTGGCACAATGTCCACTCAAGGAACTGACGATCAAAATGTTAATTTTACTCTCCGCGGCCTCTGCTAGATGCAGAGGCGCCATTCATGCGCTTTCATTCAAAGAGGGCCATATTTACTTTGAATTGGGGGGCGTTCGACTCGTGCTCGACCCTGCCTTCTTAGCTAAGAATCAGCAATAGAGTTTTTCCCGGAACCTATTTTCCTTCTGTCGCTCGCTACGTTTTCTGACATGGCAGAGGACAAGGCCTGGTGCCCTGTTTGATGTCTCAAACACTATATTAAACGTACGCAATTCTTTCGGAAGGACGTCACCGCCTTATTCTTGTCCTTACAAAATCCACATCACGCCGTCTAGCGTAATACGATTTCACGTTGGATTGTTCAGGCAATCATGTACAATAAATCCGTGTTATTCACAGAACGTCTGGTTAAGGCACATCAGGTACGAGGCATAGCTACATGAATTGCGCTTTTTGGTGTTTGGTGGGGTTCCCTCAACGTAATTCTTCGTGCTGTGGTATGGAAAACACCAGCCACATTCGTCTCTGCATATCTGAAGGATATACCAGACTATCAAGGCGGAGTTACAAGGGCCGTTCTTTCAAGAGGAGGACCACACCTTTCTTAAGGTGAATATTCTTGTTTTCAATTATTCACGTTCTCTCGTTCTGTTGGAGTTATTACGTTAAATTTCTTAAAGTCTTAAAAGCTCACTAACGAATTTCGGCCGCGGTTCTGGCACGTTTAATACGTTTCTTTTTAGTAACGAAAATTTTTGGCCATTCGGTCTCTTTTTATTTTGTTTATTCCTAACAAAACTTTACCGTTGTTTTGGTGATTGTTCTTACGTTATTCTACCAACAGAATTTTGTTGATCTTCTGCACCTTTTATTTTGTTTATGTTTTACTAACATGATTCTGCCGCGGTTCTGGCAACTTCTGCTTAGTTTAACTTTACAGACGGTTTGATTACTTCGTGCTTTCCTAAACCGCTCCGGTCCTCTGATGAGCCTGGTGAGTTTTTGTCATGGCGTATTGAGCGTTGTTTACAGTTTGATTCTGTTCATCAACGAAATATGTACGCATGTTTTTGCGGATGTTTAACCTTTGTTCTGTAGACGTATCTTGATTATTCTCAACAGAGTGCTCACTGTTCTTTTGTCATAACTAGCAGTGGGTTACTATTTTTGATAGTTCTTATTCGGAGGTTTTCGTCCTTGAGAGGAGAAAGAATTTTGTCCTTTAAGCAGGATAAGACTTAGTGCGAGTTTTAGTACCAGCCTTTAGAAAATTGTGCTGCGACCTGAACTCTTTTCATTCCTATCCTCGGTTACAATCTGATTGCTTATTTATAGCATGGAAGGTAAGGTATAACTATAAATAAATTTACCCCGCTAAGTGTACCGGGGATATTTACGAGAGTTATACTTACCTTCCATGCATCCCGGCCCGCCTCCCCTCTCGTTCAGGCCTCGGTTGAATGTGAAGTGAGGGTTAGTAGAGGTAATATGGAGGTCAGGTCTGGGCTGGTAACTACATTTTTAAGGTCGGTTAGAAGTGCGTTAGAATCAGGTCATGTGACCAGATTGCATATTTATAGCATGGGAGGTAAGTATAGCTTTCGTAAATATCCCCGCTATGCTTAGCGGGGTAAATATAGGCCTATATAAATTTTTACATCTCTTGGACGTTATTGTTTTTTACCATTTAATAATATTCACTGAAATTTTTTTCTTCCTAATTTACTGGGTTTTTTTTATATAACTTTATGTTAGTTTTATATTTATATATCTTTTAAAATATCTTGGTATGTTTTGCTACAGGGCAACAAATTTCCATATCTTATTGTGGACAAAATAAATTGTTTCCTATCCTAATATATCATAAAATAGTTTCTCCAGTTTCCTTTGAGCTTTTGTATGCTATCCTGAGCTCAAAAGCTGATTCTAAATAGTTTTCACAACCTTTCCTCCAGTTCCTGATCTGGGCCTTTTTAAGATCAGAACTGGAAACAAACTTTGTGCTGTGGACAGCATTTTTACCAAGTTTAACTAGAATTTTGTAACAAATTCTTGAAATGTATTGATACAGTATGTAAAAATCTGACAAACAACAGACACAAAGGTGAAGAAATTGATGATAAAAATGAATTTTATTCAAGTGGAAGCAAAATCTAATTCTCAAAAGATAGTGAATGGTTACAATATTGATGATCAAAACGATAAGTTAATTTTGCTGTTGCGACTTAAAAATAGTTAATAAATTTTCTTTTCTTAAATATTTAGTCTCAACACAGCTTTATTTTGTTGGGGAATGTAGATTTGTGTTCTATAAAGGACATCACATTGATTTGATTTCAGATCACAGAAAAAACAGGTATTGTTTTTAGTAATGTGTTGTTTTAGTAAAATTATTAGTGTGCAAATTAACAGTTGTGTAAAATTTGGATAATTCCAATGTACTTCTGAATAGAGTGACTGTATGGTACTGTATGTCAGTCTCAGTATGGGAGCTCATTGTGTATATTCTTCCCTTTTAAAGGCTATTCCCATGGTTTTTTGTAACCTTTCATATGAAAGAGAAATATTTTAGAAACAATTTAGTACAAAAATCATGTTAATATGTTGTTTCTACCAGGAGATATTCAAATTTTAAGGTACACAAAAAACGGCAATAAATGAATAGGAAAGGCTCAGTGTGACATCACAGCAACACATTCTCCCACAAAATTATATGTATTTCATTTAAATCTTATCATCTTTTTTCATTAGTAAAACCTGCTAGAAAAATAAATTGATGAAATATAAGTATTTATTTACATTGCCAAATATACCCTACTTCAATAACTTTTAAAAAATTGTTTCTAATCATACAGAAACAACCAATTAAAGTTCAAAGAATTAACATAAACATTTGCAATGGAATTGTCTCTATGACATCATCAAACACAAATTCATCATACTGTACAAAAACTTTAAAATGCAATAAAAAAATCTGTAAAAATTCATATCTCCTGAACGGAATATGATATCAACCTGATTTTTGTACCAAATTGGCTCTAAACGTTTGCTTTTTCAAATACAATTTTACAAAAAACCATGGGAATATTCCTTTAATGTCTGTAGCTTTTATATGTTTTTTTCATTTCCTCAGTAATTTTTTGTAAATGGATACTGTTCCTCCCTGTCTTATCACCCTTCAAAGGATTAGTTCAGTGGTCAAGCATGTTTATCTTATATGAAAGAAGACATCAATAGAAACAAAATGGTGAAGAAAGCATTCGAATATCATATTCCATTAAGGAGATATTTAAGTTGAAAGTTTGGTATCATTTGTGTAGAAACAACTGAAATCGGACTAGTTGTGATTTCATAGCCTCAGATTACTCAAGTCTTTATGTATTCTATCATATTTTGTCCAGCAATTTTGTGGCTTAAAAACCATGGGGTATGTTAAAAAGTAGGTACAACTGAATCTAGGAAGAGTATTTATAATATATCACCTGAAGAAAGATGATAATTTTTTTTAATAGTGACAAAATTTAATAAACTTTCCTTAAAATACATTAACAATTGTAAAGAATGTGAGGATGAAGACGCTAACTTTCCATAGTAGACTTACTACACCAGTCATTTATACATAGATTAGACAAACTTTAAACTTGAATATCTCCTTAACAGAATAAGATTGATGAATGCGTTATTCACCATTTTGTTTCTTTTGAACTCCTTTTTCAGAAGGAGTTGCTTGACCCCTGAACTAATCCCCTAAAACTCTTTGGAGACTATGTAGCTCTAGCTAGACATCCACAGACTTTCAGGTTTTTTTCATCAAGAAAGAAGTACTGTAGTATATTAAGATACTTTAGGCTTAACGACTGCTCTCCAAAACATATATCAATCGTTTATATTACCTTCAACCTTATGATCTCACTTTTACACTGACTTGTTATTCAGAACTGGCAATAGATAGACATACCTATAAATTGTGTCTAAAGTGTTTCTTGTAATACCTAAACATTGAGGTAATCCTACATTAAATACCTTAAAGTGAAATGCTGCCATCTTGTGAATCATTGGCTTTGTTACCATGGTAACTCCGCCACAAAAACAAAAGAGTCTACTAGCTTATTACTTTTCACACAATAATGTGAATTATAAAAGTGGTTTTATGAGTATAGTGTATACACATTTCTGAAATGTATGAATCATCTGAAATCGTCCTGTTTGAGAGAATAATAAATCGAACAATTTTAACATAACATACTCATCTTTTTATTTTATTTTTTATAGTTTTTGATATTTGCTCAATTTGTGAAGTGTATAAAACTATCAAATATTGATTTACTACCTGAAGTGCCTCATATGGCCCTAAGGCATACACAAGTCTTTCACATTTAACCTTCAGAGTTTTCTGGGGAACAACATGATAGGAAATATCAGGATTTCTCTGGTTGTCTCAAAGGATAGGAATAGCAGGTGTGTGATGGGAAAATTCTTTATGAAAAGTATTGTTTCAAGTAGACTTATGAACAAAATCAAGTTATGCTTGTGCTAATGTTAAATTGTTACATGCTAATGTTAATTTTTGAAACATTTTCATTCCCTACCCCCTCTTCTTCCCCTACCCCCTCTTCTTCCCCTACCCCCTCTTCACCTACCCCCTCTTCACCTACCCCATCTTCTTCCCCCCCCCCTTCCCCCAGGCTCATATTCCTATGCATGGAAGGTCTGGAAAGTGATGAACAGGTGCTCCAAAAATGTGAAATATTAACAAAATCTGGAGCATTTTCCTGCTGATAGGATATAGACAATTGTTTGAGAAGGGAGGGACTAGGGGAATCCTGTTTCCCCTCCCTGTGAGGAACTATTGCTACATACAGAGAATATTAGCTGAGTTGGTTTGAAATCTATTGAAAACTAAGAAAAAATTGATCAATTTACAAAACAAAATTAAATTTTGATGCCTAATTAGTAATGAAAATGTGTAAATTTGTTGTATTTCATCAGTTGATTGATTGATTTTCTAGTGTAAACTCGTTGTTTATAATCCTCTGCCATACTGTAATAGTTTGAAAGGAACTTGGCTCACCTTGAAACCTGACCATGCATTAATAGCCAAATTCCTCAAAAAGATTTAAAAAAATTGTAAGAATAGCTACCAAAAAATTGGTTTAAAATACAAAAATCGTTGAACGCCTATTTTTATTAGAATTTTTGTAATTTTGCCGATTTTAATGTGCCATTTTAAAAGCAAACTTGCTATACCAGTACATGAATCTTGAAAGCATAAGGATATTACACAAAGGGTATAGAATTATGAGCTCCCATGTGACTGCAGTGTTAGTGAATGAAGTTGAAGCCAACACGAAAGTCACTTAAGTCACAGGTTTTTCCCAATGACTTAATATCACCTGGAATACCAAAAGTTAAATGACATCTGTAACAGAAAAAATTGAAGCTACCATTTAAGTTATAAAGTGACTTTTATAATTTATTATCATTGGAGTCAATAGGGAAAACAGCAATTTTTGGTGACTTTCAGAAATTCATGTTGGCTTCACTCGGTGATCGAGTCCAGCATTCTCTTTTATATTAAGTTATATGCACAAGGGTGGTGTAAAGTGAACATTATGAATGTAAATGGTTTGTCTCTTCCTGTAATCTCAACATTTCATCTCAGGTCTTGACTT
Organism: Chiridota heheva; assembly: GCA_020152595.1. Lineage (NCBI taxonomy): Eukaryota > Metazoa > Echinodermata > Holothuroidea > Apodida > Chiridotidae > Chiridota > Chiridota heheva. The sequence goes on along the minus strand of JAIGNY010001933.1, from coordinate 966,156 downwards.
TCAGTGTGGTTGCATCCAGGGCTGATTTCTAAAAAAATCAACAAGGGGGCTCACAAAGAGAGGGCCAATTTTTGGGATATTTTCTTCATTTTTTGGTAACTTTAATTAATTTCCAGGCAATTTCTTCGAGTTTTGTAACATTTTCTTCTAAATTCATCAAAGCCAATTGATTTTAAAGAAATTTAATCATTTTCGGAGGAGGGAGGGGGTGGAGGGGGAGGACTGATCCCCTAAAGTTACATCAATTTTAAACAAGGGCAGCTTAGCTCCCTGAGCCCCCCTCTAGAAATCAGCCCTGGTTGCATCTATTTTTATCATTTTCCAATGTATAGTTTAAATAATGTATAAATTTGTGAACTCAAACTGATTGAATTGAAATAGCCCCCTCAATTATTTAAAGAAATAAAATGTATGCTGCTTTTGTTAAGCTGCATTTTACATAGCTGTAAAAAAAAAAAAAAAATACACATTGAGTTTCATCAGGAAGATGCAACTGCTGATGAGCAAACAGAAGAGGGGGCAGGGTGAAATCCCCTACTCACAGCCCTCCCCATAATGAAAAATGTGGAAATTCATGCAAAATCCATGGATTTATTAGAGCAAAGAAGATGGTTGAAAGTGCAACAAAATTTAAAAATCAAAATGTCTCGAAATGTCATCAGAATTATTTGCTAAAAGTTTGTCAACTTTTGTACCAAAATTGATTGAAAATCATACAAAATTTTGGTACAGAAATAATCAAAGGATTATTAAGAAAAATGGTGGGCCAGTATGCCTGCCTTACTTTCTTGTGGGTGGTGACAAATTTTTGCTCTATATACACTCCTTTTGATATAGATTTTCTGGGGGGTGTGGTGGGGGGTTGCTTTGTATACAATATATAAGGCTAAGTTGCCAAAAGAGAGATTAAGTTCTTAATTTATTTTTCATGTTAGATCATTACTAAATTACTCCCATTTAAAAATTTTAAAGGAAAGGTATCTTATAAATAAAGTCGGAAGTGAACGCCCTTGTGCTAGTAATATCACTACCGGTTTTCAATTTTCCTTATTGATTGCGAGAAACCTGTGATGTTATTGAGTACAAATGTAGGCCCCTATGTTCGGTCCTGCAGATGTGTGATAGATAACATCATGGATTTCTCGCGATCAATGTGGAAATTGAAAATCGGAAGTGACGTTACCAGCACGGCGGCGTTTGCTTCTGAATGTATTTATGGGACGATGCCTTTCCTTTAAGTTGTTTATGACAACAGTAATGATGTAAGGAAACTATTTTATTCTCGTTAGGTTATTTTGCTACCTCAAGAGGTGCAGTGGCTCAATGGTTAAGGAGTCAAGCTTGTATTCGATAGGTACTGGGTTCGATTCCCGTCCCAAGCGCTGCATTGTGTCCTTCAGTTCACTCAGCTGTGAAAATGAGAGTAGCAGCACTGCTGGGCAGTTAATCTGCAATGGACTGGCGTCCCGTCCAGGGGGGGTCATGTACTCTCATCCGCTTGCGCCATGGAAACTAGGGATAAGCACCGGCTCTATGAGCCTAATGGCTTGATGGAATTAGCTAGGTTATTTTGCTACCTCAAGGCCTCATCCAATCTTTAGATGTCTTTTAAGAGAAGCATAGACCTGCCACCTCCAATCCCCACCCCCTAGTAACTTTGTTGGAGAGGATAAATATTAGCTTTTGGGATTTTCTAAATCATTTTGGAGCTGTAGAGCCATAAATAGGATCGTAATTTCTTAAAAAAAAAAAAAAGGAAGAAATTATTAGCAACATCCTGTCTGAGTTGAAGGTGACAGGTTACAAAGGCTGATGTTCTTCTGATAATGAAGAAAAATTCCCCATATATCTCCAAATCTTGCAAAACACACTGTTGTCTTTGATAGGGAGCATGTCAGTGTTACTTTCACTGATGGGAGCAATTAAATATTGCCCTTGCAAAAATGGGAAGAATGACCTTAAAGGTATATGGAGCTTTTGATGTTTCAAACCATTTTAACCTACTTTAATACCATATACCTTTTAAAAGGGATTTGCAGTTTAATGGTTTATACCACTGGTTAGAAGCACTTGTCAATGAATAGCTAACAGCTGTTTTATCATTTAACCCTTTCAAAAGAACTTTAAATTTTTGAATAGAAAATTTTACAAAATTTTGTATTTTTCTCATTTTGTCTGATTAAATTAAAGGAGACAAGGTGAAATATTCTAGCTTGATATATGATAGAGAAATTAAAAAAATAAAACAACTACCAAAAACCCCTGAAATCTTATTCTATTCTTAAGTTATCCAAGTTTGAAATTGTAATATGGACGCTGCTATTTTGTCTAATTTTGACTTGAAATCATGCCAATGATGACATAATTTGACCTATGTGCTAGCACACATCATGTCAGCTATGTGTGCAAGCAGGATTATTTTCAGCTTTGCAACGTGAGACACATTAGCCGGTATCTTACCAAAGATGCAACCGCTTCACTTATAAATGGACTTGTTACCTCAAAGCTGCACTACTGTGAGACACTCTTGGTTTGACAGTTGCTTAGTCTCGTAAACCTCAGCTAATACTACTCAGTGGCTGCTCGCATGCTCACCAAATGTGATCACATTACTTCCATTTTAAAGGAGCTACACTGGCTATCTGTTAAGGCGGTAACACACCGAACGCGACGAGGCGAGCTATGTTTTAGAAAATCATACAGGAAACAAATATTATAAGATGCTTTGACTTTTTGCTTACACACGATAAAGTCAATAATTGAGGCTTTCTGGTGATACTGGAAAATTTGCTAGAAATGCTTTTTTGTTCAAACTGTGGAGAAATTCGCTTATGTGGGGCGCGATTTTCTGTCGCGAAGCGAATTTTGGTATAATGGGCGTAGAAACGCCTTTCAATTAATTTTGTGTTATCATCTGAATAGCCATGCGATGACGATCCATCTATAAAAACGAGAGGTCAAAATGTTTATTTTCCTTTGTTTTATTCAATTTTGTTTAAAAAATCGCTTTCCGCGTCACGTGCGGTGTGTCACAGCCTTTAACAGTGCAAACATCATACAAAATGCTTCTACTAACTTCTAAATCCTGACACTGACCGTTCCATGAATAAAAATATTTTATGGTGAAGAGTGTTTCTGGGCTGCTCCTCACCAGTGGAACAATCTTCATGCATCCATCCGATCCATCAATACTCTCACTGGCTTCAAACGTTCTCTAAGACCCAATTGTTACATCACCATCTCCTTGACAGTACTTTTGTTTTTATAATTTGATTTATTTTTTTGTCTTTTCCTGTTTAATTTTCATTGTAAAGTGCTTGTGAGCAGACCTGGTTTGAATTGAGCACTTAAAATATGTGGAATAATAATAATGATAATAAAAATAATAATAATAATGATAATAATAATAATAATAATAATAATAATAATAATAATTGTAGAAGTAGTAGTAGTAGTAGTAGTAGTAGTAGTAGTAGTAGTAGTAGTAGTAGTAGTAGTAGTAGTAGTAGTAGTAGTAGTAGTAGTAGTAGTAGTAGTAGTAGTAGTAGTAGTAGAAGGTAATAATAATAATATTAATAATAATAAAAATAATAATAATAATAATTGTTTTGTACAATTTGAAATCTCTTCAGATGATGTTAAATTATTATTTTTATCATATTAAATGAAGAAGACTTTATGTCTTCTTTAATGTGCAGCCCTTAAAAATTGTCTTTTAGTTTTACTGGAGCTTCTCAATCTTTCCAAATATCTGCTGATACAAAGGAGATGTCATTGATGCTATCTATGCCTGTCTATCATTGTGCCCAGTGTGTGTAACATGTATAAACAAACACTCTCAATATCTTGATACCACAACAACTAACATATTGTGCAAGTTCAGAAACCCTCCAGTGAGGAAGTCTGTAGTTTGTCATTACTTTCCTCATCAAGTGCTACTGGCTGTCCATAAATTCAACTAAGTCACCACCACAACTACCTGACTTAACCAGGGAGTTACCACACTCTCTCAACCTGATAAAATTACAGTTGAAATCAATAAATATTTTATTTGATCCACCTCACAAATTACTGTTCTGGGTTTACAGTGAGTCATCACAACCGCATCACACCCATTCCTATTGAAACACATAACAAATTTCTGCTCCCCCGTGCTCATTAAATATGGGCAAATCCATTGATTTCAAATTAGATTCCTCCTCTTTGTGAATTTCATTATATAATTTGAATATTCAGTACTGCACGGGTGGAGGCGCATTAACAATAAGGGTTCTTGTGCTATTCAAGAAATGTGTGTATCATCATGGAGGTACTGTATGGTGTGATTAAGCATGGAGCTATTAAACCAGGGAGTTGGCACAGATTAAACTGAAAGCACCATGTGATTAAGCAAGACTGCTGTTTTCTGACTAACAAAATAGATTTTTTCAGCGCTCATTTATTTGACTGACCTTGGATCAGCAAAGGGCTATATAACTGTTACTCAATGGGGACTTTTCCTTGTTTATATTTTTTAGATGTGACTTATTACTGGAAATAAGTTTCTTTAGGTGACTCAGGAATTTTCAACCACCTTGCTTAGCTGATTGGGGGTTCTTTATAGCTGTAAAAGAAAAATGTGTATAGGATCAGAGAGAGCCTTGTCATAATTCATGCCGATGTTTTTTTGTCTTTCTTATTTCAAAAGCAAACATGTTGATGACCATTGGAAAAACCATAGCTAGAAAATTTGTTTGGCTTCAAAATAAATGTACTTATTTTTCGGGCTTATTAGTTTACACACAAAGTACATTGGTGAAGAATCAGCTGAGGTAAAGGGCGTAGCCAGGTTTTTATTATGGAGGGCCGGATCTGCCAGCTGTATACACTTTGCGCATTCGGCGTGGGGTCTAGGGGCCTGCCCAAGGGAAGCTATCCATTTTGATTGTCTGAAGGGTGCCTACTACTCATTTGAAAAGGTTGGTCCTTTTTGGGAGGATTTTTTTGGGGTTGGGGGTGGGCGACTTCCCCATCTCCCCCTACCTATGCGCCTGGATGGGGCTATGCATCTTATAACATGTTAGATTCCACAGATGAATTGAACAACATGGGATTACTCTAAATGATTTTTTTCTTTTTCTTTTGGAAAAGCTTCTCTCAACAGTCTTTAAAGGTATAGGACAGGTATAATATAATTTTCTCATATTTTATTTTCGAAGACCTTTCTGTTAAGAATCTAAAGCACTTTCTGATAAATATACATTAGAAAGTGCTTTAGATTCTTAATAGAAAGGTCTTTAAAAATAAAATACGCGAAAATTATTTTCTAAGTTATGGCTTACCAAATTTTGAAGAACTTCTAATGTGTGTAAAAGTTGTCTAAATGACAACTCCCTGCCTAATAAAAGAGAGGAGCCAGCTCAAAATCATTACTGTAATTTCAATTTCTGTTTTAAATTTCAGTCACTGAACATTATCCAACCTGTTTTCTGCTGCTAAATTTTGATTGGGGGTAGTATGATGGAGATTCAAAACCTCTGTCATGTTCAACTGCTCCAGTTAAAATAATGTTAATTAAGAATTGAAACACAGTAAGTTAACGTGAGGAATGCATAGGTTTTGTTGTGACGTCGCAAAATTTCAATAACAATTGTTTGATTTTTATTAAGGCTTTATAACTCAACATGCTGTGAAATGACCAATTTTGTTTTATTGTGATGAAACTGTTTCCATGGTTTATAGCTCAAGTTGGTGCTCTATGTTTATTGATCTTTAAAGAAAGTTTACAGTGGTCAAGCACTTGCTTATAGTGGTCAAGCACTTGCTTATAGTGGTCAAGCACTTGCTTATAGTGGTCAAGCACTTGCTTATAGTGGTCAAGCACTTGCTTATAGTGGTCAAGCACTTGCTTATAGCATGATTGATACCAGATTATATGCATGATGTTATGATTGTATGGTATCATTGATTGCTTTGATAATAGACCCGGATTGAAAAAGAACATAAGTCCAAAGTTTGATGCTCAAATAATATTCTGTATTGAGATAAACGCAGGAATACAACTTCAGATGTGTCTAAACATGGAGCTATTAACTGAGAAGCTCCATGGTCTAATATAAGCTGACATAAGATAGTGATGGTTTGATGACGATGATGTATAAACAAGCAACTGATGTCTAAAAACCATTTATTAAAGTGATGTCTTATATCTAACTGGTTACGATGTCTTATTTTAAACTGGTTACCAATGTCTAATTTTAAACTGTTTACAGTGATGTCTAAATTCCACTGATCTCCAAGTTAAAATTCTCATTCTGTAGAGGGATATTTTAAACCCTGACCCCACCTACAATAAAATATGAACCAATAAAACACCCTATCACCAAACACAACTACTTTTGGCCAATCACAAAGCTAAACCACATTTACTTTTTAAACAATGAATACCCTCTATTTGGGTTGGCAACAAGTCCTAAAACAAAGTAACTAAAGTAAGGTGACTGACATCTTAAGTAAGCTTAAGCATGAAGCTATTAACAGTTAATAGCTCCATGGGATAAGTAACTAAACCACTTTGTTAATTCAGAGATGGCACCAAATTGTCTCACATTCAACCACTGTCTATAAAAGAACACAAAAGATGATTCTAGGAAAATTGTAAATAAAATCAAGGTTTTCCAGATAATCCTAAAATGAGAAGCAGGGATCTGAAAAGGTTGGCAGGATGTTTCTAACAACTACTTCGATAAAAATAATATGTGGTAACATTTAATAATGAAATATAGAGAGCTTGAACAGATGACTAAGTTTTGGTTAATCAGGGAGCCACAGATATTTATGTTAAGCGTTGAAATTAAAGACTGATAAGTACAACAGAGGGGATATTTTGGGTAAAAGATATTTACTTTCTTAGAAAGAAACCATTGAGAAGGATGAACAATGGGGCTATTAGAAACAAGTGAGATGGATGAACAATGGGGCTAATAGAAACAAGTGAGATGGATGAACAATGGGGCTATTAGAAACAAGTGAAAAGGATGACCGATGGGGCTATTAGAAACAAGTGAGATGGATGAACAATGGGGCTATTAGAAACAAGTGAGAAGGATGAACGATGGGGCTATTAGAAACAAGTGAGATGGATGAACAATGGGGCTAATAGAAACAAGTGAGATGGATGAACAATGGGGCTATTAGAAACAAGTGAAAAGGATGACCGATGGGGCTATTAGAAACAAGTGAGATGGATGAACAATGGGGCTATTAGAAACAAGTGAGAAGGATGAACGATGGGGCTATTAGAAACAAGTGAGATGGATGAATGATGTGGCTATTAGAAGCAAGTGAAATGGATGAACAATGGGGCTATTAGAAACAAGTGAGAAGGATGAACGATGGGGCTATTAAAAACAAATGAGATGGATGAACGATGGGGCTATTAGAAACAAGTGAGATGGATGAACGATGGGGCTATTAGAAACAAATGAGATGGATGAACGATGGGGCTATTAGAAACAAGTGAAATGGATGAACAATGAAGCTATTAGAAACCAGTGAGAAGGATGAACGATGGGGCTATTAGAAACAAGTGAGATGGATGAACAATGGGGCTATTAGAAACAAGTGAGATGGATGAACAATGGGGCTATTAGAAACAAGTGAGATGGATGAACAATGGGGCTATTAGAAACAAGTGAGATGGATGAACAATGGGGCTATTAGTAACAAGTGAGATGGATGAACAATGCATGGGCTAAGTAACAAGTGAGATGAATGAACGATGGGGCTATTAGAAACAAGTGAGATGGATAAACGATGGGGCTATTAGAAACAAGTGAGATGGATGAACAATGGGGCTATTAGAAACAAGTGAGATGAATGAACGATGGGGCTATTAGAAACAAGTGAGATGGATAAACGATGGGGCTATTAGAAACAAGTAAGATGGATAAACGATGGGGCTATTAGAAACAAGTGAGAAGGATGAACGATGGGGCTATTAGAAACAAGTGAGAAGGATGAACGATTGGGCTATTAGAAACAAGTGAGATGGGTGAACGATGGGGCTATTAGAAACAAGTGAGATAGATAAACAATGGGGCTATTAGAAACAAGTGAGATGGATGAACGATGGGGCTATTAGAAACCATTGAGAAGGATGAACGATGGGGCTATTAGAAACCATTGAGAAGGATGAACAATGGGGCTATTAGAAACAAGTGAGATGGATGAACGATTGGGCTATTAGAAACAAGTGAGAAGGATGAACGATGGGGCTATTAGAAACAAGTGAGATGGATAAACGATGGGGCTATTAGAAACAAGTGAGAAGGATAAACGATGGGGCTATCAGAAACAAGTGAGAAGGATGAACGATGGGGCTATTAGAAACAAGTGAGATGGATGAACAATGGGGCTATTAGAAACAAGTGAGATGGATGAACGATGGGGCTATTAAAAACAAATGAGATGGATGAACGATGGGGCTATTAGAAACAAGTGAGAAGGATGAACGATTGGGCTATTAGAAACAAGTGAGATGGATGAACGATTGGGCTATTAGGAACAAGTGAGATGGATAAACGATGGGGCTATTAGAAACAAGTGAGATGGATGAATGATGGGGCTATTAGAAACCATTGAGATGGATGAACGATTGGGCTATTAGAAACAATTGAGAAGGATGAACGATTGGGCTATTAGAAACAAGTGAGAAGGATGAATGATTAGGCTATTAGAAACAAGTGAGATGGATGAACGATTGGGCTATTAGAAACAAGTGAGATGGATGAACGATGGGGCTACTAGAAACAAGTGAGATGGATGAACGATGGGGCGATTAGAAACCATTGAGATGGATGAACAATTAGGCTTTTTCCTCAAATTAAAGCCACATCGACAACTTAGGGATGAACAGATTTAAGCTATCTTTTTTAAAGAAGTTTGCAGCTAAGGTTAATGCACTGTGATAATTGATACCACTACATGCATGATGTAAGTAAATTTGCTTAATATTAATAAATATGCTTGTTATTAGTAAATGTGCTTGATATTAGTAAATGTGCTTGATATTAGTAAATGTGCTTGATATTAGTATATGCTTGATATTAGTAAATGTGCTTGATGTCAGAGAATGTACTGGATATTAGTTGATATGCTTGATGCCAGTAATATGCTTAGTATTAGTGAATATGCTTGGTGCTAATAATGCATTAGTAAATATACTTGATAGCAGTAAGCATGCTTGTTTTCTTGTCCATAAGAATTATGTCTTGATATATTTAATATTACATAGAAAATGTTGACAATCTCTTGTCATGGTTTTGTCAATAAATTATTCAGAAATTAACATAACCTGGTTTCATAGAAGGTGAATATGGCACAGTGTATTTGTAAACAATATGCCCCATGGTTCCCATTCAAAATTCCAATTTATTTGGATCTGAAAATTGCATAATTGCTGAATTAATGAGTATCCGCCGATGCCCTGCAGAGAGTAGTTCTTGGTTTGATGAATTTTAAGGCCTTCTTTGCACTTATCTCATGAAACCCTTGACGATAAGCTTGCTTGCCAATTGTAGAAAAACAATATTGTGTGTCGTTCTGAATTGAGTGCGAGTTCACAATCAGACTCACTGCAGGCTATGTGATCGGGAGCATGAGTGAACCTGGAGTCACAAGAAGGTTCTTGAAAAAACTGCAAAAAAACAAAGCAGGAGAATTGTTTGCGAGAAATAATAAAGTTATTGCGGGATATTGCATAACTAATGTGATTGCAGTTGGCTGACCTGCGTCCACACATTTTTTGACAATTTCATCAGTGGATCTGATCACCTGCTTGGATCATGATCCTACCCTGGACTAGGATCATGATCCTACCCTGGACAAGGATCACGATCCTACCCTGGACTAGGATCAAGATCAAGTGATTATGATCAGATACGATAAGCGTTCTCACAGTAAAAAGTCAAAGGATCTGATCTCCTGCAGTGGGTTTGATTGCAAGCTTGTACACAAGTGATAACGTGCCATGATCAAGTGGTTGTGCCCTTACTTATAAAGGCAAAGCTATGTGTAGGAAACTCCTGTCAAGTGTTTTTAGCAGCATTTCCCGCCATGTTAGCAAATTACTTTGATACAAATGAGGGTTAGGGTTATGCTACACAACTATAAAAAGAAAGTGCCAATAATAGTGAAATCGAAAATTCATGTGTAATAATAAACATAAACAAGTAGTTACTTCTCAAGATAAGATATCCCCCTTTACTAAGCTCTTAGCTCAGAACTGTGTCCATCAGACTAACATCAATTATAATACCCATCCAATACCTGTAGTGCAACCTTGATATAATTTATCTTAAAAACCATATTTGAAAACCTGTTTTATATGTGCATTAATTTGGCAAGTCTGTAAGTTTGAAAGAAATGAAAATATTTTGTTTCAAACCAAAAGAAATAGCTTCTGGCAGGAACTTGGAACTCAAAAAATAAATTCTTTGCATGAATAGTAAGTGAAAACAAGGAGATGTAACCTTGCATGAATTAAAACAGAGTATAGAAAATCTCAGTGCATTGGGATCTTAATTCTGTGGATATATCAATTATTTTGGGTGGGAGGGGTTAAACATTGTTGGGCCTAAGATGTATGGGGGAGATTGTACTAGGAAATGCATGGGCTTGGTGTTTAATTTGAATGTTGTGTTATGATTCTTTTCAATTCTTTAGTATTTTCTCTCCATCAAAAATGCATGTAGTCGGAGAAATCAAATCCAGAGAATTATTCCTCAAATGGACCAAGCGCAGTATAGTTGATGTGGGATTCATTTATGAGACAAGAAGAGAAACCTCCAGAAAATTCCATTTAACTACAGAAGAAGCTGAATTAAATGCTGTTCAGAGTTTCTTAAACATGATGGGGGAGTTGTATAGTATTTCTGATATCCATGTTAACATGATATCTTACCTTTAAACATTATAAGTTGGATATAGCATGCGCTTACCACTAAGAAAAGCAAATTGAACCCTGGAAGTGAGTTTCTGGATGTGGAGGGGGTGGAGGGGATATGACACCTTCCAATATTTTCAGAAATAAATGCACAAAAAGCTGATGCAAGGGGGCAAGGGCATAAAAAGTGGCTAGTCACATGTATAAAGCTGCGATGAAGAAATTTGACTTGATGTTCTTGTTCAAGGCTGTATATCATTCCCTTTTAGAAGTGATGAGCTCCTACAGGCTCACGTTGAGCTAAGCTTGATGTAATATTGTTGTGAGCCCATAGTTATAACTTAAAAAGTTGAAACTTTGAACAAACTTACAGTTAATTGTTACCTACATAGTTGTATTTTTGGAACAAGCTGTTGTAAACTAAAAAGTTGTACGCAAGCTGTAATCTAAAAACTTGTAATTGAAACAAACTCACAATTGTAACCTTAAAATTGTAACGTTGAAACAAACTTACAGTTAATTGTCACCTAAAAATTGTATTTGTTAAACAAGGTATTGTAGCCTAAAAACTTGTAATTGTAAAACAAGCTTGCAAGTGTAATCTTAAAAGCTGTAACTTTGAAACAAGCTTGCAAGTGTAATCTTAAAAGTTGTAAGGCTTTGAAACAAGCTTGTAGTTGTAATCTAACTTTGAAACAAGCTTGCAAGTGTAACCTTAAAAACTGTAACTTTGAAACAAGCTTGCAAGTGTAACCTTAAGAGCTGTCACTTTGAAACAAGCTTGCAACTGTAAGATGAAACTTGTTATATCTGCAATGGTTATGCTGGTTAAAAGTTTAAAACAGGTAATTTCAAAATAATTCTGATTATGTGTTTGACCATAAAGAATTGTTTAACAGTTATTGTTATGGCACGTACCTCTTTGTCTCAGAGGGTGAGTGTACTGTGCTTCAAGAAACTCCTGCTAAGATTTTACTGCCTCCGTACAACAGCTGTGCATTAAACAAACATTTCTATGTGAAGCCATTTTATGTATTTGATTGTAGAATTGTTAGAAATGTAAACCAAGAAATGAACTGAAGAATTTTGTGTTGATGTGTATATTAGATCAGTAAAAAATGCACAGTGTAAAACAAAATTATTGATCAGAATTTTCCTTTATAAAGAAAATTATAGGGTTAGTTCAGGGTCAAGTAAGTTATAGTATATGAAAGAGGACATCAAAAGAAACAAAACGTTGCAAAAATCATTCAAAAATCTTATTCCATATTGGGAGATATATAAGTTTAAAGTTATCAACCATTTGGGCAGAAACGACTAAAAACAGACTAGTTGTGATGTCATATACTCAGCTTCTCAAAATATTTATGTATTCTATCATATTTTGTGGCTTAAAAACCATTGGATATGTCAGGGAAGTAGTAGTAGTAGTAGTAGTAGTAAGTAGTAGTAGTAAAACAGAAGTGGTAGTGGTAGTGGTAGTGGTAGTAGTAGTGGTAGTGGTAGTGGTAGTTACCACCTGAAGAAAGTTCAAGGAAAAATCCATTTAAATTAGAAAAAAGTCAATTAAAATTTCTTTGAAATACATTAACAATTGTAAAGAATGTGAGGATAAGGGCGTCGACCTTCTATAGTAGACTTACTACACAAGTCTGAGTCATTTCTACACAGATAAGACGGAGCTTTAAATCTGAATAACTCCTTCACCATTTTGATTCTATTAATGTCCCAGCTCTTTTATATAAGATAAGCTTGGTTAATTGACCACTGAACTACTGTAATCCTTTAATTCCTTGTCTGTGTAGTATGAAATTGAATTTAAAATATTTTGAACTTGTCTCACTTTTATCATGGAGAGGTGGATATCCATGTTAGGAAAGTCAAGTAGAGCCATGCAGTTGTATCAATTGGTTAAGAGTAGGGATGTGGTGCTGGCAGTCTGAAAAGTTGGGGGTCTGAGAAGTTCGGGTCATAGAAGTTGGGGGTGTGAGAGGTGGGGATCTGAGAAGATGGAGGTCTGAGAGGTTGGAGGTCTGAGAAGTTGGAGGTCATAGAAGTTGGGGATCTGAGAAGTTGGGGGTCATGGAAGTTGAGGTCTGAGAAGTGGGGGTCTGAGAAGTTGGAGGTCTGAGAAGTTGGAGGTCTGAGAAGTTGGAGGTCTGAGAAGTTGGAGGTCTGAGAAGTTGGAGGTCTGAGAAGTTGGAGGTCTGAGAAGTTGGAGGTCTGAGAAGTTGGAGGTCTGAGAAGTTGGAGGTATGAGAAGTTGGAGGTCTGAAAAGTTGGGGGTCATAGAAGTTGGGGGTCTGAGAAGTTCGGGGTTTGAGAAATTGGGGCTGCTAAGCGAGAGATTTAGGCCAAACAATTAATCTAGAGATTTGAGCTTTGTTATGGGTTTAAATCTGTGTCTTTGTTTTTAAAATGTTGGTTCTTTTTCCTTACAAAAGCTTAATCACATGACTCAGAGTGATAATAGATCATATCATGTCAACTACTTCTGTTGAAACCTTTCAGAATGATTTTCATGTCATTTGATCTAAATTTATGGATGTTTGAAATTTAATGAGTTAGTTGAAGTTGGTATGGATTTTTTTTCTTCTGTTTATTCATTTTCCACAGGGTCTGTTAACTATTATGGGTTATGGGGGAGGGGGATTTCAACATAGCGATCCACTGTTTATAATGGTCAATGAAGACATTTAAGGCTCTCTTTGTGTGGCAGTGGCTGAATATTTTAATCAATGGACGGAAACAAAAAGGAGCAGGAGACAAGGGTGAATTGTATATATTTTGTGGGCAGATTACCTTTGTTCCATGCTATGCTATCCATGGCTATGTTTTACAGTCCGGGAGCAACCCAAGTAAAAAAATGTGATTGCTCTTAGACTGTTTTACATATAATATGGCTTATATCTCGTGATCCGCCTCATACTGCTAGTTGAAATGACTTATCAATCTGCAATGGCAAATATTTAATCCATTAAATAGCACCTTTGTTACACTTTTTGTAAGGAAATAAAAATCATTGTTAAAGTACCCAGAACTGCAGAATACTTTGGTGTTTACACAAGTCAGTTTGCTTACATAAATATTTTTTATGTAATAGCATATTGACAATTTATTATTCTTGTTTGCTTTTGTTCCACATAATTTCTTATACACACTCTTAGCAAAAAGGTTGCACTGGGAACCTTTTACGCAGCGCTCGAAATTAACGTAGGCCCGCTAGCCCGGGGCAAGTAGAACTTACGTCCGGGCTAGCTGAAACTGATCTTTCCGAGCCCGCCGGGCAAGTAACCAGAAAAAAATATATACCTTAGACTTTTCAAAAATACATTATTACACATCACTTACACAAGCCAAAATGCATAATTGTCTACTTCGATAAGGTTGAAAAGCCATAATTAACGAAAAACTTTACGAAAGATTATACTTATTAAGCTTTACGTTGTCACTACTCTTACTGCACACAATATACGCACATTGTTCTAAGTGTGGTTTTTTGTACTCAAAACAGATTTTGCTATACATAACATTAGTTTTACGACTGGGGTATGTGAAAATATATTTGAGTTGAAAGAAAAGCATTGTTTACTTCTATCTTTTCTCTGTAGGGGCCAAGGTTTTTAAGCTTTTTGATATATGTTTTCTCGGGCAAGTCAGCAGTCCATTCGGGCTAGTAGGAAAGGAGTCAAGCTAGCCCGACGGGCTAGTGGTTAAAGTGTTCTAATTTCAAACCCTGCTTTTATGGTTCTATAGCTTGTCACGTATTTGGAACCCAATAGGGTTCTTCAAGGAACCGTAGATATGGGTTCCCCATGGAACCTCAAACTTCCCGCATCCAAGGTTATCCGTGGAACCTTAAGGTTGTCCGTGGAAGCTTTTAAGGTTCTCCATGGAACCTATTAAGGCACTATAGCTTGTCACGTATTTGGAACCCACTTAGGTTCTTCAAGGAACCGTCTATATAGATTCTTCATATGTATGTTATATTGAAAATTATGGGACTGAAGTAATTTCCATCCATCATGTGTTAAGGCGAGGTATATTTTTTACCATAATTAAAGGAATATTCCCATGAATTTTCATATATATGATAGAGGACAAGTGGCTAAGATTATTATTCTAAATTTCTGCAAGGTATCTATGTTAAGAATGTGTTTGTTTAAATTTTGTAATTTACGGGATCAAACATTTTATAGTCAATACTCAAAACAAAATTTATCTGAAAATACTGCATTTTCATTATCACAAACTATTTATTGATAGAAACAACTGTATATTTGAAATAGTATTTCAACTGATTTCTTCGTTCTTAAGGTTTAAACATTCACGAAATAATTTGTCAATTACGTCTGATGTTTTTCTAAAAATTATAGAAAATTGTAAAGAACCCTTTACAAACCGAAGGAACCTAGGTTCCACATTGAACCTTGTCCAATCAGAAAGAACCCTTCTACTTTTCAAAGAACCTCAAGATTCTGTAATGAACCTCAGGGTTCCACCACCTCAGGCTTCCACTGACAACCTTAAAGAACTTTTTTTTCTAAGAGTGCATGTGGGAAAATGGAAGCTGCATCAAAGGCGCTGAATCAAAAGTATTAAACTATTTTCCCAACGATGGAGTTGTCACAGCTTTACCACGGTATCAAACTGTACCATTACAAGGTTGTAATTACTTCAATCAAAGAAAGTGAATTGTAGCTTACGTTCACCCTGCATATGTTTGTCTGTTTGTTTATCTTTCTGTGTATTTGTTTATTGATGACAATTGAAGAAACAATGAATGGTTTTAATAATTTTGATAAAATTTGGTATGTGGCTTGCATGGTTAGTACCCAAGAAACGATTAAAGGAAAGGTATCGTCACATAAATACATTCAGAAGTGAATGCCGCAGTGCTAGAAATGTCACCTCTGGTTGTCAATTTTGTTTATTGATTGCGAGAAATATGCAATGTTATCGATCACACATCTGTTGGACCGATTATAGGGGCGTATATGTCATATCGACAGATTTCTCACAATCAATAAGGAAAATCGAAAAACGGAAGCGACGTTACCAGCACGGCGGCATTCACGTCTGAATCTATCGATGTAACGATACCTTCCTTTAACCTTTCATGGTGATTGTTTCTTTGTTTGACTATGTATTCCTAACTTTATTCATCTCTTTGTTTTGTTTGTTTGTTTGTTGAGACTTAACAGCACTTTGACAGTCATGAGTCATATGTGCCTTTAGTCATCTAACATGGATCTGTGTATTCTCAGAATGGAGCAGCAATCTGAGGGTCGTCATTCCCAGGCAATAGTTTACCCCATCCCATGTCATCTGAAAGCTTCAAAACTGTACACACTTTTTCAAAGTTAAGTTTTGAATATTTTGTGTAAGTTTTGACAAACTATATCCGACTCTCACTTGAATCCCAGAAATTAGGCATAAGGCCAAAATTATGTAATCTTTTATTCAAAATGATCTTTTCTTGCTCATTTTCAATTGGGGTACAGCTTCAACTGACTCCACTTTCAGAAAGAAAACTGAATAATTGGGGATTTAGAATATAAATGTATGATTAGTGTAGTGGTGACACAAGTCCATCTTGTATGAAAGAGAACTTTAATAGAAACAATGGTGAAGATAGCATTCATTAATCTTATTCCATTCAGGAGATATTCAAGTTTAAAGCTGTCTTATCTGTGTAGAAATGACTGGGTTAGAAAGTCTACTGGGGAAATTTGGTGCCTTTATCCCCTCACATTTAAAAAAATTGTTGATGTAATTTAAAGAAAATTTATTTCACTTTTTATTATATGAATTATTTTTCCTCCAACTTTCTTTAGGTGGTAAAATATAATTACCCTTGCTACTGCTTGACTACTTTCTTGACATGCATCCAATGGTTTTTGAGCCACAAAATCGCAGGACAAAATATGCAGGATAGAATACATAAAGACTTTGAGGAACCTGAAGCTATGACATCACAACTAGTCTGATTTTAGTCATTTCTACACAAATTGTACAACACTTTGAACTTAAAAATCCACTTAATGGAACATAAGTTTTTGAATGCTTTCTTTACCATTTTGTTTCTTTTGTACTCCTCTTTCATATAAGATGGACTTCCTTGACCTACTAGTCCTTTAAAAGATACATGCCCAAATCCTGAACTAATCATTTAAAAGATACATGCCTAAATCCTGAACTAATCCTGAACTAATCATTTAAAAGGTCTATGCACTAATCCTAAACTAAACCTGAACTAATCATTTAAAAGAGCTATGCACTAATCCTAAACTAAACTTGAACTAATCATTTAAAAGATCTATGCACTAATCCTAAACTAATCTTGAACTAATCATTTAAAACATCTATGCACTAATCCTAAACTAATCCTGAACTTATCCTAAACTAATCCTTTTAAAGATATATGCACTAATCCTAAAATAATCCTTTAAAAGATCTATGCACTAATCCTGAACTAATCATTTAAAAGATCTATGCACTAATCCTAAACTAATCCTGAACTAATCCTTTAAATGATCTATGCACTAATCCTAAACTAATCCTGAACTAATCATTTAAAAGATCTATGCATTTAAAAGATCAAAAAGATCTAAACTAATCCTGGACTAAATCATTTAAAAGATCTATGGTCAGCCTAGTCCTAACTCTGCTACTAAAACTGTTTTGTTTTTCTTCTTTGAGTCTGATCAAAACAGAATTTCAAGCTTGATATAATAAGAAAAAACTTTCCTTTTGTAAAACATATTTTCAATTCCTTATTGCAAAATGTGTACAGTCACTCAACCTTTCCTTTGAAGAAATAAATTTTTTGATCAAAACATATTTTTTCATGGATCACCAGGTTTTACAGAAATTATCCAAATATCAGTGTTGTTTGTGTATAGAACCACATGCATTGAAGTCTTTTATTTGCAGTGTAGTGGTATCATGCACACAATTTTAAATTTGATTGGTGCTGTCACAATGTAGATATACTGAGTGTTTAGAAAGCTGGATTTAAGCCAAGTAATGCTTTCTTCTTTTTTTTATTGGAAATAATTTATGTTCTGTGGCATACATACATTATGTACTTTTCAACTACAGTTCACAAATTCAAGGCAAATTAAAGACTGGGAGACTAATTTAGTTGTACCTTCGAGACTCGTCACCATTCTTAAAGGTATATGGATGTGTAGAGGCAACATTTACTAAATTACTTTAAAATCTGTTCGAGTCTAGAGACCATCATAGTAGCAAAATATTCCATCTAAATTGGTAAAATATTGACCATTTTACACTGTTTTCAAATCTTGTGCATCAATTAACATATTGTATGCAAATTTTGTGATGTATTACAGGGCCGACCTTGGTATTTTCTGTTGTAAATGTTTTAGATGTCTGTCATAATTTTTTGAAGTGGCACAGCACATTTTGACCCAAAAGTTTTTGTAGTCTTTGCCATGCCCTCAATTAATCTCTAGCATAATTAGATTTTCCTGTTATTTAAGACAGCTAAGAAGTTTAAGAAAGAAAATTAAAAAAAATTCATGAAGATTTTAAGCTGTTTGCCCATGTCATAGGCCAACATCACAAATTTCACATGAATTAAAAACTGACCAACTGACCATAACTCTTCTTTTTTTTTCCTTCACTTTTTAAAACTTGATCTGCTCAGATTTTAATATTCTTTCAACCGATTATAGAACTCACTACATGTCCGTAGACCTTTAAAGGGACATGGGCATTAATGTTAATAAAGCAAGGCAGTGGTGGCGCCTGAATTTTGGTCATGGGGGACAAATGAGGGGCAATTTGTTCTCATGGGAGCAAAAGCCTATAAATTGGGCAAAATATGTCACTTTATACAAAATTTTCTGGGGTGTAAGTGGGGGAAACGTGATCTCATGAGGGAAAATGACCCCATGTCCCCCACCCCACAGTGCCACCACTGAAGCAAGGATATATGAACAAATCCTTGATTTAATTTGAATAGTTATTTTGAAATCCTAAATTCTCAAGCTTCAAGGCCCATAATGCTGGTGTTGATCTCTGCTTTACGCGGTACAAGTAGAATAGAGTCAATTGTGATGTCCCTGGATGGAACATATGGGACACAGTACTGTAATTCTCCTTCACAAAGTGGAGAGGGGGACATAAGGTCATGTAGAACATAACATCTTGGGGATATAAGGTCATGGGGGACATAAGGTCATGGGGGACACAAGGTCATGGGGGACATAAGGTCATGGGGGACATAAGGTCATAGGGAACATAAAGTCATGGGGTACATAAAGTCATGGGGACATAAGGT
The DNA here is from genome assembly GCA_020152595.1 of Chiridota heheva. Lineage (NCBI taxonomy): Eukaryota > Metazoa > Echinodermata > Holothuroidea > Apodida > Chiridotidae > Chiridota > Chiridota heheva. Next base: position 946,921 of record JAIGNY010001933.1, on the reverse strand, counting down.
CATTGGGGACATAGGGTCATGGGGACATAAGGTCATGAGGGACATAAGGTTATGGGGACATACAGTCATGGGGACATAATGTCATGGGGACATACAATCATGGGGACAAAGTCATGGGATACATAAGGTCATGGGGTACATAAGGTTATGGGGACATAAGGTGATGGGGGACATAAGGTGATGGGGACATAAGGTGATGGGGACATAAGGTCATGGGGGACATAAGGTCATGGGGAACATAAGGTCATGGGAGACACGGTTATGGGGGCATAGGGTTATGGGGGGACATACGGTCATGGGGACAGAAGGTGATGGGGGCCTGAGGTCTGTGGACATAAGGTCATGGGGGACATAAGGTGATGGGGAACATAGGTCATGGGGGACATAAGGTCATGGGGAACATAAGGTCATGGGAGACAAGGTTATGGGGGCATAGGGTTATGGGGGACATAAGGTCATGGGGACAGAAGGTGATGGGGGCCTGAGGTCTGTGGACATAAGGTCATGGGGACATAAGGTGATGGGGGAACATAGGTCATGGGGGACATAAGGTTCTGGGGGACATAAGGTCATGGGGGACATAAGGTCACGGGGGACATAAGGCCATGGGGGACATGAGGTCATGGTCATACTTTTTCTCCACAAAGTAGGGGGACAGTGTTTTTCAAAATCTTACATATTTTTTGTGGACATTTTGCTGAAAAGTGGGGGGAGGGCATATCCCGCTGTTCCCCAGGAATTATGGCCTTGATGGGATTACATCACAGGTTAAAACCCACGAAGGTACCCACTTAAGGTGAGTTGACTGAAAACTAGAGTATATATGTCGCAAATTTGTATATTAAGACAAGAAAATTATGTAACTATAAAATGGTCAGCTCTTAAGCAATTATATCATAACAGTCCTAAGGGATTGAAAATATTGATGAAAAAGAAACTTTTGACTTGCACATCCATGGCAATATAACGTATACATTTTTTGGTCGAGAACTCTATGTGGTTTTTCCAATCTTTTTTTTTCTGTAAGTATAGCTCTTTAACAATGAAATTATGAAGCAATGAGCAGAGAGATGACAAGTTACGTCAAACGATAGTTGAACTTGAATAACATCACAAACGAGTTTTGAATACATTTTTAACCATTATGCTCCTTTCTACTGTGTTCAATCATGCCATGTACCCTTTGAATTAAATATGAATTCAGGTATGCTGCACAAACTGGTTATTTCCGGACTCATAATGAAATGCAACCTTTTTTATGCAATGATGTTTAAGAAAAGGACCAATTATTCAGCAATGTTTTGTAATCAGATGTAAAAGAGAGCTGTGCTCTGTCAACATGCAACTATCATTTTTGAGACAAAACAAATGTGTTTTTTTGAGCTTATGCTTTTTCTGTTTTTTTCTCACACAATTTAGTTGTTTTCTTACAAGAGTTTAAGTTACAGTTGGCCGAGTTTAGGGTCAGGCTACTGACAACTGATATGCAAGGAAATAACAAAATTGGTTTGATCAATAACAGTGAGACTAGGAGACCAGGTATATTAGGTATTGTGCACAGAAGGTATGCTGTGGTTCAGCACAGTAATTCTCCTTAACAAACGGGGTGCCTTTACAAAGGGGGTGGTAGGGAGGCATGAGACAATTTTTTTTCTTGTGCAAGGTGGGAAGGGGACAATGTTTTTCAAAAACTAATTATATTTTTAAATTCTGCCTGAAAGTGTGTGGAGTGGGAGGGGGACAAGTCCCATGTCCCCAGGAATTATGAACACGCTGTGGTTGTCAATCTTCTGGCATTATAAAGCGACAATATTTTATTCAAATTGTTGGAATTTCCCAATCAAGGGAATGGAATTTTAGACAACTTGCATTGAGAAACAGCTTCTATTTTTGTGATCAAAATTAATAGTTTCAGCTTTCTTTTTTTCAAACTATCACAAATAAATACGACCTGTATTGTATGTGTTGGTAGATTAGTATTAATAGTGAAAAATCTCTTGATTTTAGATTTCCTAACAATTGTACTTATCAGTTCTTGAGATATTTTGATGACAAACAAACAAACAAATTTACAGAGGCGAAAACATAACCTTCCGTTAAACTTCATTGGCGGAGGAAGTAAAATCTTTCTCATCAAGTAGTACTGCCACAATGCCAAGTGGATTTGGATCAAATTTGGTGTGTGGTTTTGCTACTGCTTAAGGATGAATTGATAACAATTTGAGACAATATTGGAATGGGAAGGGTGCAAATAGGGGAGTGGGGACATGTGTGTTCCTCTGTTTGTTTGTCTGTCATCATGATATCTCACGAACTGATGATTGGATTTTGATTAAATTTAGTGTGATTTTGCTAATGCTCAAGGAAGAAGTGATTAAAATTTGAGACATATTGGAATAGGGGAAGGGTCAAAATGGGGGGGGGGGGGATGTTTTAGGATGAGATCTGTCCTTATTCTATTTGATAGGAATGAAAATAACAAATCATCTGACCAAGTTTTATTACTTTCGAAGAGATCTAACACATGTTTTGCAATTATCAAAAACTTTAATGCTACTACTAAATAGTAACACGGAGCCGCCATTTTGATTTCAAAACATACAGATTATGATGTCATCAGCCCAGCAGGATGTTAGAATGCTTCCTATTTCTTCATAATCTATCTCAAGTTTTCTAGCTCATGAAAAATTGTTTTCCTTTTGTAACTTGTCCAGAACATTTTTGTGTACACATGAAAATGTCAAAACATGTTATAAAAACTTTGTGTCTCATAATTTTGGAGAAAAAAACATAATATAAAGTTGTAAAGAAATACATTGCATTCCTTAGTCTATGTTGGGAAAGTGATGTCACAAGATTTCAATACAGAATGAGCAAAATGGCAGCCTCCATGTTTTGACTTTAAAGATGGATAACTTGAGATAGAATGAGATTTTGACTTGCTGTTTTTGGAAGTTGGTTTAGATTTCAATCATGTACTATATGAAATGAAGCTTGTATCAGACTTTATGTCTCCTTTATGTTGAAACTTTCCAATGGAATGTGCTGAACAATGACTTTGTGCTCTGAATGAAGATACATACAATGGACTCAAAGAGACACATCAAGTGTTCTCTGGAATCAATGAAAATGATACAATTGGTTTTTGCATTTATGAAAAATGGTGGATTGTGAATCCTGGTTGAATAGAGCTCAAACAATGACGCTTTACTTTAAACAATGGTATATGGCCTTGGAAGAAATCCAGTCAGAAGAGCATCTTCCAAGTATTCAGATTGCAAAAGTTCATCACACCAAAACTTGGGGATGAATCTTGGTGGGCCAGTGGCGGATCTAGGATTTGTAAAGAAGAAGAAGCACTGAAGTAATAGCACATCTATTCTATGTATAAACGTGATTTTAACCATTGGTGTTCACTTTACCAGTTCGCCTAACATGATTTTGATCAATTCACACTAAAAGGTATTACAAAATTCTTATTGCTCAGGAAATATTATATGTGAGGAAGTGTATAAAACTATTGCCTAAGTTGTTTCTTTTTACCGGAAAAGGGGGTGGCTTCCCCCCCCCCTCCCTTCCCTCCCTTCCTCATCTGCCCATGTGGGCCTAGGATTTCTGAGGTAGATTATATTGGGTATGGGGATCAATTAAACTGTAAAATTATTCTAGGCATGTTGGAATTGCAGCGGGGCAGAGGGTATGCGCTCTAGAGAGTGCTAATATTCTAGTTGCTTATTGTTTTTGACTAACACCATTAATTCTTTTTACAAAATTGAAAGAACGTTTTGATCTTTGTTTTGACTGTTGACTGAGCACTGATTTTGCAGTTAAAAAAAAAATATAAAAGCTTTGATCTTTTTTGAATTGCCTATAAATAGAACTACTAAAAGTAGGACAGGTGGTAATTAAGGGATTTGATCAGGGATAAAATAACTGAGTTATGGATAATTTTAACTTACATGAAAGTAGGGAGATTTTATCCCAATTAACATAACACCCTTGTCAAACACATCAGGTGAACATTTGTGGTGAAAAGAGAACTACAAAAGCTTGTAACTTTTAGTACATATACTAGAAAATATTGCATTTTGAAACTGTTATGCTTGCATAGATAATATCCACTGGGGAAAGTTGTTTTGCAGTAAGGGATATTTTTCCCCCTCCTTGTCAGAGAATTTCTTTTTGATCTGGTGGGGAATTATAAGACAAATGTAGAATTTACTATTAAATTATTTCTTCTTAGTTTGATGCATGTTATCTGAAGGTCTATGGACATATAGCAATTTCTATATTGGCTAAAAGAGCTTAAAATCTGAGGTGCCTGTATATATTTTAATAAATAACACTTTTACAAGTTTAGATATTGAGTTATTGCTGATCAAAGTTTGATCAAATTATAATAGTATATATAATTAATGCAGTTCTCTCAATTTCTCGTCTATATATTTGTCTCTGAAAATGATGGGGAAAGTCTTCATGCTAGACTTGATTGGGGTTATGGTAAATACTCCTAAACATTTGCTCAGAATTTGCTACACGGTATCAACGGATCATGATACACATTTCAGAGAATGGAGCACCTGTGATATGGTGACATTTTGTGACAAAATTTCTTTGTCCAAAAATCTGTGACATTTAAAAAAATTTGGGACAAAATTGGACAAAATGAACATAAACAGATGTAATAAGATTTGTTTGACATTTTGTGACATGTTTTACCCATTCACTTACACTCGTTGGCAGTGGCATAGCCAGGATTTTCATATTGGAAAGGGGGTGGAGATTTGAATTGAATTGACAAGATATTTAGTGGTGTAGTGGAGATGACACTTCCACTAATTGTGAGCATGGGGTCCAGGGGCCCGCTGGAGGGCACCTGGTGGGGTCAAGGGACAAAGCCCTCGGAAGCTCTTGCAAAAATGACATTTCAGGGGCAATAAAGTATGTCATAATGCATAGTAAAAAGGTGTATTATACAAGTTAAAATTCATTTGCAAGAGAGCTACTGTATAATACACCATATACAAAACACAAAATCAAAGCACAAAGCACTCAACTTGTTGGCGTGGGGTCCAAGGCCCCGCTTAAGGGCCCCAGATGGGGTCCAGGGCAAAGCTCCGGTAGGGGTTCAGGGGGCGAAGCCCCCAAAAGCTTTCGCAAAATTGACATTTCAGGGACAAAAAAGTATGTCACAACACGTATAGTAAGAAACCTTTATAGTAAGAATATATGTTATAGAAGTCAAAATTCATGTCAAAGAGAGCTATAATACATATACAAAATAGAAAAATCATGAAAATGCATAATGTGCAAATATGTTTTATTGTTTACATTTGTACATGGTTAGGTTTATCGTTACTCTTTGAAAAATATGGGCAGTCTAAAAGAAAGGTTTTCAATAATTTACTACAAACTTGTGTAAATGTTAAACTTTTAAAATGAGCCTGTTCTGTATCACGTGTGCTTCGACACCATCTCCCCCTCTCTCTCACCCTCTCTTCCCCCTCTCTCTCTCTTCTCTCTCTCACCCCTTTCTCTCTCTCTGTGTCTTAGTTCATGTAATTAAATACAAAATCTCACGAATGTTTAATATATTATTACCGAAGAACCTTTTTCTGAGAAAGTGCCCTTTTGAAATCTAAAAACATAATAAGCACCTGGAATGCTTGTTGAACCGACGGCACCAGTCTGAATTGAAATCTGAACCGACGGATTGAAATATTGGGGGGCAATCTCCCCCTTGCCCCCCCTCTGGCTACGCCACTGCTCGTTGGTAATTTCATGTTGCATTTTAGTGGTGGATTCCATTTTAATGAAACAGACATAACCAAATGATCCTTTCTATGAGTGTCTATGCCAATCAAATGTGACAATAAGAAAAACTGATGTGACGTTCTGTGCAAAAGGTGCCAATAATTATGTGACATTTTAGATGTTTATGTGACAAATTTGAAATTGTATGTGACATTTTGTGACAATAGCCATCAATCATCACTCCAATCACACACAGTAATACATCACAAATTGCATATGGATGCCCAAGATTTTAAAATGCTGTGAAATGGTCAATTATCCATGAAATGATTAATTGTCTATTAAATGGTCAATTGTCTATGAAATGGTCAATTGTCCATGAAATGGTCAATTGTCCATGAAATGGTCAATTGTCCATGAAATGGTCAATTGTCCATGAAATGGTCTACCATCCATAAAATGGTCAATTGTCCATGAAATGGTCAATTGTCTATCAAATTGTCAATGAAATGGTCAATTGTCCATCAAATGGTCAATTGTACATGAAATGATCAATTGTCCACCGATTTTGATTATACTGTATGCTACATGCATGACTTTTGATAGCTTTTAAGGCACCAGCAATTTAGCTAACAGTGCCTACTGTCCTTGCAGTACAAATCTCATCATTATTAGAGGAAAGTATATTTGATTTCTTGTTTTCACCATTATGTTCCTTTACCCCCTGCCCCCTGTCATGTTCTAGGGATTTGTTACTTGAACCACGGATCTATTAGATCAGATCCTTTCTTGAATGTGCATGTACCATTATCATCATCATCATCCATCGGTCGTGTTGTGGACGACCACAAGATTTCTCCATTCACAGCGATCTTTGGCAAGTGTGGCTATCTGTCCTGCTTGTATATCTTTATCATACCCTAACATACGTTGAATGTAGTTAACATAAGAGGTGTGTGGATGTCCCGGTCTTCTTTTGCCATGAGTTGGAATGTAGAGAGCATATCTTCTAGCAGGCTCCTCCTCTGGTAGACAAAGGATGTGTCCCAAGAATCTTAGTTGGCGATCCCTTACACAGCGGATAAGAGGCTCGGTGTTAGTCATGTCATACATGCTGGCATTTGAGACATGATCTCTCCTTGATACTTAGCATAATCCTAAAGCAGGAGGTAGCAAAAGCGTTTATTTTGCATTCCATGTCCTGGGACAACTCCCAGGATTCACAGCCATGCATGTACAGCCATTCACAGTCATGCATGTACAGCCATTCACAGCCATGTATGTACAGCCATTCACAGCCATGTATGTACAGCCATTCACAGTCATGCATGTACCACCATTAAAGATAACCCATAAATACATTTAATTCTAAAGTTTTGAATGAAGGAAGCACCTGTTTGTCCTTCCAGTACTAGTTTATCTACTCTATTGTAATCTCTGTGTCACCTCCACAAAAGATGCAAGTAAAATACTAATAGCAAATCTGAAGGTAATCTAAAAGAAAAGGCATTGTGCAACATACCAAAACTCCCGCTATTTACATTCTTTACACGGAAGGAAGGGGGGGGGGGGGGCACACTTCCATATATGAGGTATTTGTATATGTGCCACCGAGCAGGTGCCTTTTTTGCACCATTTTCATTGTGCAGGTGTCTTTTTTGATCAAAAATAAAAAATTGTACTTAAAGGTTTTTGTTTTTTTTAATTTTTGTTAGTAAAACAAATTGTCTTTTTTTCATCATTTTTGTAGTGCAGGTTGTTTTGCTGTGTTAAATTTGTACTGCTGGTCCATTTTTACAATATTTTTGTTGAATACTCGTACTGCAGGTATCAAACTTAACTTCTTTTACACTGCGGGTATCAAAATTGTATAATTTCACACTGCAGTTACCAAAAAATCTGTCATACATGTTTTTTGGTTGGTAGGCTGCACACCCCTACCATTTTTAGTTTAAAGTGCTTCCCCTTCTCCCGGGCTTTACATCTGCAAACAGAGATACCTTTCACTTGCACCCCTGAGCTTATGTATGTTCTCCTATTGAATGGGATATTCTGCTGTTTACCAAGAACCTAGCCTAACAAACATGTCCATTGATTTAGAAGCTCTTTGTCCCTTTCTTTGGATAACAATGGGGATTTATGATGTCCTTGAGATTTGGGCTTTTTTCCAGGGCTGAATGAGGGAATCTGGTGGAAAGTTACAGTTGAGTTAATTTGGTGGGACTTTTTAAAAGCAATTTGAAGAAATGAGTTTTCTTGAAAGTAAAAGCAGGGAGTTGCGCAACTCCCTGGTAAAAGCACCCTGGCCTTTTAATGTGGAGGCTTGTAGTAAGCTGTTCATGTAGTGTGCAAATGAAATTTCAATGGGTCAATTGAACTAGGCTGTGATACACCTTTTTTGGAGGGGAGGGACACCTTTTTTTGGAGGGGAGGGGGAATACAAACATATTGCTTACATTTATTATTGAGATCAAGTTTGCCCAAGTAAGATTTCCTAATCATGAAAATAATTTACCGACTTTTGTTAAAGGAAAGGTATCGTCCCTTAAAGAATTCAGAAGTTAACATCACTTCCGTATTTAAATTTTCTTAATTGATTGCGAGAAATCTGTGAATTAAGTTATCAATAACACATACAGGCCCCTATCTTCAGTGCGTAGGATGTGTGATTGATAACATCGCAGATTTCTCGCGATCAATGTGGAAAATTGAAAACCAGGAGTGACGCTACCAGCACTTCTGAATGTATTTATGGAATGATTGGCCTACTGTTTCTTTCAATTTTTTTATACAACTTAGCGGACCAACCAAATCAAATTAAATCTATTGATTTTTCAATTTTGCAGGATATGTGTGTGTGGATTTATATGACTGAGGTTGCAACTGGGTTTAAGAAACCTTCAACTGTTGGATCTATAGCCTATACATGTAACTCAACAGCAAGGTTGAAGTATCCTTCAACTGGGTTGAACAATCATTTAAGTGGGTTGAGGCCGTGCCTCTTGCAGGGTTCACCTAGGTGCCACTTGAATCAGAATATATTTCTTTGTAAGTGGATTAAATGGGTATGCATCTAATTTAGACTATTATAAATCTGGGTAAAATGTGTTTTGACTGGGTTGAACCATGTTTTTTTGACTGGCGAGCAACCGAGTGGACCTGTACAGCCTTCACATGGGTCCCCTGCTCCAACTTAGTTGCTTTTAGTGTTGAATTAGAAGCCAGTTGGGCTGATTAACCTGGAACTGGATTGAATCCATGGATATTATATTATCATACATAACTGTGTGGTTTGGAAATTTTTGTTAAAACTTGGTTGAACTATGTTTCAACCGGCTGGAACTTTGTTTTGAACTGGCTTCTGTATTTGTCCTGCGCATATACTGTTTTCCACCCAGTACTCATTCCATACAAAACAAGGCAACAGTTGTTTTGCTTTGAATCATAACAGAGAGCTGGAGTAGAGGTTACTGTGTCTCTCCATTCAGGAATTTCTAGCACCTTTACAAGATCTTTTTCCTCCATCAATCATTCTCTGATACCCTTACCCTTAAGTGAGAGCAACTACAGTCTGGCATTCTGTTTACAATTTTGGGCATTAAATGATACTTTTATAGCTTTGTTTGATTCTCTGGCCATAATTGGCATTCATTTGGCATTCACTCTGGCCTTCTTTCTGGATTATGCTCCTTGGGACGATAACTTTGATGTCATGCGCTCTCACTTGAGTGCAAGCACGCGATCAGACCCACTGCAGGTGATCAGATCGCAGGTGATCAGATCGCAGGTGATCAGATCGCAGGTGATCAGATCGCAGGTGATCAGATCGCAGGTGATCAGATCGCAGGTGATCAGATCGCAGGTGATCAGATCGCAGGTGATCAGATCGCAGGTGATCAGATCGCAGGTGATCAGATCGCAGGTGATCAGATCGCAGGTGATCAGATCGCAGGTGATCAGATCGCAGGTGATCAGATCGCAGGTGATCAGATCGCAGGTGATCAGATCGCAGGTGATCAGATCGCAGGTGATCAGATCGCAGGTCATTGAAAAATCCGTGAAATATATGGTCTGTGTTCATGTGTTCGAGTAACGACACAGACCTGCCAACTAGTACGATTTTGCCGTATTTAATACGGGAAAATGTTGAGAATACGATTGTACGTTTTTTTGCACCAGAATACGATTTATTTTTATTTTTATTATTATTATTTTTTTAAATTTTTTTTTTTTTTTACTCATACTGACTCGTACTTTTTATGCTCGTTTGGCGTTCATGACCTCTTGAAGGATTTTTGCCGACTTAACCGATTCAGATTAATTTGCGGCTGCCGCCAAAAAGTGTAGACTACAAGTTAATTATGCATAAGGCAACCTACCTTAAGCTTGGGCATCCGTGATTGGTGCATGGGATGTAAACAACAATTTTTCGTCCGAGTGTAGCCAATCAGAACGTTGCATACGAGAGATGAATGATTGTCATGGTGCCTATATACAAACGAAACATGTGGTCCGGTAACTAGCGTTACATGTGTAAATTGTAATACACACAGTTTTAACAGTGTTTCAAGCATGTTGTAATTTGTATTAAGCGGTAATTTTGTGAGTGATATTAATGTTTAAATATGGCTTTGATAATGGTAATTTTTTTTCAGCCACAGTAAACCTTTGTTTTGTACATTTTGTTTGAAGAGTACAGTTTTTTTTATCAAAAATACAACTTTTGTAGTTCCAGAATACAGTATGGTGATCCTAAAGGTTGGCAGGTCTGACGACAAGATATTGTGTAATAACTTAATCGCAGTCCAATTATCTGCATTCTGCCCACTCCTTTTTTGATAATTACATTGGTGGATCTAATCGCAAGCTCCGGATCATGATCCTACCCTCAACTAGAATCAAGAGACTGAGATCAGACCCCGCTCACACTCAAACATCATGTGACCAAACCTTTTTTTATGGACGACCTGTGTGGATAATGTTTGTTGGTTTTGATATTGTTTTGTCTTAAATTTGGTAAAATGTTGGCTGACAGACAAGATGATAAATATGTATTGGTCTATTTTTATTTCAAGTATTGGGTAAAACTGAATATGAAATGTGTCAGGAGATTTTAATTTTTATTTAATTTTTTTTTTTAAAGTTGGTTCTTTTTTGTATATTATAATGATTGTAAAGAATGACGAAAATTATAATTTTAGTAAGAATTTTGAAGAAGAGTAATAATTTACGATGAGAAATATAATTTGAATATAATTTTTTTTATTATTTTTTTAATTCTTTATTGTACCTTTTAAACTTAGGTCTGTTTTCCTTTGAATTTCTTGAAATTTTTAGGTTTGTTGAACCCAGACCTGGAAAAACCTATGCTTCAGGTGGTTATTACCACAGGAAAAAAACGGGAATTTGCAGAAAGAATTTTTCTAAATAAGCAACAAGTAGTACATGTGATAAATATGGGCTCCAAAATGTCCCCCATGTAATTGTGCGATGATTACATTAAAGGGGGAAACATATACAGATTTATTTACTACATTAATATTATTTCTGTCACGATTTTTGATGGGAAGATTTTCGACACCTTTATTCAGAACCGTGGGAAATTTTATAATTAATTTCACCAGCTCTGGTTGAACCATGGAGCTATTTCGGGTACTAGCTCTATGGTTAAACCTCAACATTTTGTTACAAATTTGCTAAAATACACTTTCCTCACATGCCATCACCATTACAGTATTACTTGTGAAAACTAGCTATAACAATCTTGTAACTCCTTAATGGCTGGTATCTTCTCCATCAGTAAGTACCACTATAATATGTGATGGTACTTTACTGTTCCCACTGCAATTCTAGGAATGTCAAGGAAACTCTTGAAGTTGCAGAATTTTTCTAACAACAAGTGTGTCAAGTTGTAAATTATTACTGGTACGAAATTTACTGCAGTTGGTGAAATATTAGTTTGATATTGTAAAAGAGATCATTATGGGATAGATGTTCATACTGTCAACAAAAATAGCCTTCAATTTATTACAACCTTGTGAGCATGGGTGGCATTTGCCACCGAAAGTAGAGGGGGCGGGGAGGGGGAAAATTTACAAAATCAAATTTGCCAACCAAAAATGGGGTAGAAAATCACATAAAGATATAAGATAGAAAAATGTTTCTCCAACCCCACCCCTACCTCTGTAATCGTGTGGTATTGAGCTTGTTTTATGGACATGGTGCTGTTGTGGACATGGTGCCCCCCTCCCTCCCTTGTGAAGGCATATGCATACTTGTGTAAAATATAATGGAAAAATGTAACAGTGACAAAGGTATATGTAGACTCTCTGCCTGAGTGCCCTCTTGAAGTGCTTGTGCATGCCTACTTACAAACAGTCATGGCTATACAGGCCTGCCGGTGGAATTGATGAACACTGTTAATCCCCTCAGCTACACCTATATGTATGTAATATTAAAGTACACTTTCAATCTTAATAAATGTTAGTTATAAAATTTGACAATGCATACAAACATGACACGTTTTTCATCACTGTTCATGTATAGTCTTAGTTTTACCAGGGCAACTCTCTTCATTTGAAGTACAGCTCATTTTGTTCGCTGATGAATATTTGTGCATAATTTCATACCATCAATATATCAGACAAAACCTGTCAGAACTCGTCTGCTCAAATTAAGCTTTTGTGGTGTTGACAGAATAAAAGGTACCCTGCAGTTTTGCAGTAATAGATGTCATTAAATGCAAGATAGAACTGAAATTGATAATGATCAGTAGATAAAAACATATGATTGCTTTCATAAACGTTCTTCACTCAAAATGTTCAACTACTTGAAAATAACTGGTAAGTGGTATATTCTTGTGCCAAACCAAATGTAAGGTGCAAGAACATGTACAGGTAGAGGGAGGTTTAGCTTACTTAATTCATTTTTCAACAAAATTAAAGTTAGACATCTGTTATTAAAAATTCCTATAAATTAGCAAAAAATATGTCATAACTTTTCGACTGACACCCTGTTTAATAGATCATTTGCATGGGGGGGGGGGGAAGAGAGGGGGAAAAGTATTCAGGTTTATCAAAGACCTTATTTGAACATTAGGAAGCTTACAGCTTGGCTTCAGATTAGTATATCTGTTTTGATGAGTAGGTCCCAGATTTACTGACTAATCTTAAATTTTTACCTTCTACTTAAGAAATGTGGTGTTTCCCCAACCCCTCCCCCTCCCCCACCCCCTCCCCCTCCCCCAGCACCACCAAAACATGCATGCACGGTATTTATGCCTTAGCTTGCTAAGTCTCATTCTTTCTGCTTTCAGAAATCAGCTGTCAAAGCAGCATCAATCAAAAGCCCACAGAATGTGAACTCATACACCTCTACAACCCCAGATGAGACTACAACTCTGATTGAGCCTACAATTCTAAACAAGCCTAGGATCCTCAATGAGGCTGCACAGTCAGATGAGTCTACAGTATCAGATGAACTTGCAGATGACCGTGCATGTGAAAGATCGGAGGCGTTTGACTCTGAATCTGGTGGAAAGTCACTCAGACGGTGAGTTCATTAAAGGAGTGTGAATGGGAATTAGGTGTTTTATGGTGATTATAAGTTTTGCTTTGGAAACTTGAAGAAATAGAGAGGCTCAGGTAGAGCTCAGATATCCATCAAATTACACCTTAAAAAAAAGGTTGTTTGTTTGCTTTCCCTAATAGCCCCTAAACTCGCTAAAAAATAGGGGCGGCTGTATTTATCATTATTATTTTGTTCTTCAAATATCCCTAGTCTTCGTAATGATCCCTACAAAATGGCATGGCAACAACTTTTGCCTGTTGCTGTTACTGCGGAGAAAATGAACCCCACTGCCCACAAGAGCTTAAGAATACAAAGTGGTTTGCCTGTTTATATGAAAAAAAGCGTGAGTGAGATATAAAAACTAAGCAAAATAAAAGGAACCAACAATCTGAAAATGAAGTATTTTGTTTCTGTTTTATAAATGTTCATGATACTTAATCCTGCGGGAGCCCGCCCCTCCCCTACAATTTTCACAAGAAATGGCAAACAAAGAAATTATTTTTAGGCCTAATGTCTCATTTGGACATTTTGTTTATTTTTATACAGGAAAACAGTCCCACATATCATAAAAATAAAAGTCGCAAGAAAAAAACCCAAAGATACACATATGAAAGATCCACATGATACCATGAGAAGTGCTAATCACAATGGTGACAACTTCAAAACAGATCAAAAGATTAGATAATCATCTTATTGAAAAGAATTCCTTGAAACCAACAGAATCCTCTCCCCTCACCAAAGAGGCTTCCGAAAACGTCGCAATACCCTAGACCAGTTAATTACGCTAGACACCGCAATTCGGGAATCCTTTGCAAAAAGGAACACCTCATTGCCATATTTTTTGACCTCGAGATAGCTTTCGACACTACTTGGAAATACGGCATTACCCGCAAACTTCACACCATCGGCCTTAGAGGCCATCTCCCCATCTTTATTCAAAACTTCCTCTCACCCAGGCAGTTCAAAGTTCGTATTGGCCACACCCTCTCCAACCCGTACCCCCAAGAAGAGGGCATCCCCCAAGGCAGCATCCTCTCTCCCTTTCTTTTCAACCTGAGCATTAATGACATTGCGGATAACCTTGGCCCCAACATCAAACGTACCCTCTACGTGGATGACTTCACCATCTTCTACTCCCCTAGCTTTCCTATTGTTGAAAATAGGCTCCAAATCAGCCTCAACCAGCTGCAATTCTGGAGCAACAATAACGGATTTAAATTCTCCAAAGACAAGACAGTCTGCATGCACTTATGTCATGTCAACAACCTCCACCCCAATCCGAACTTTGTGCTCAATAACAATCGCATCCCTAAAGTTAAACACACAAAGTTCCTGGGTCTAAATTTAGACCCCAAGCACACCTACAAGCAACACATCACCGACCTGAAACTAAAATGCAACAGCTCCCTCAACAACCTCTAAGTCCTCTCTAACACCACTTGGGGAGCAAACCGCTATGCTTTTCTCAAAATCTTCATGCTCACCATTCGTGCCAAGCTTGACTATGGCAATATTGTCTTCTGTGTCGCTCACAACTCATACCTCATCCACATCAACACCGTCCAAAATGAAGCCCTGAGGCTTTGTTTAGGTGCCTACAGGACCTCCCCAATCACCAGCCTTCATGTTGAAGACTTTCTACTTAGATGTAGAAAGCTTAGCCTCTCCTATGCTTTTAGAGTCCTCACCAACACCCAGAACCCTGTTTACAACCTCATTAGGTACCCCAATTTCTCCACCCTCTTTGATAGGACTTAAACCCTATCCCCTCCCTTCAGCTCATGCATTAAGTCAGACCTCTTCCATCTCGGCATCAACCCCGCATCTCTCGGCACCTACTTCTGGCCCACTTTTCCTCCTTGGGCCACCCCCTCCCTTTTGTCCACCTGGGCCTCTCCACTCGTCACAAAACTCAAACCCACCCTGACCTCTTCATCAATCTCCACAACCAAATCAAATACCAACTCTCAAATTACACCTCCATCTATACTGATGGCTCCAAGGAAAGCAATAAGACAGACAGCTACTGCTGCCGTCACCCAAGACATCACCCTCAGTAGCAGACTTCCCGACTACTCATCCATCTTTTCAGCCGAGGCTAAGGCCATTCCCCTCACCCTCAACTTTATTAAGTACTCTCCGTTCAGCCACTTTGCCATTTTCTCCAACTCAAAGGCTGTTCTTACCTCTTTACTCAATCTTAAATCCTCCTCCGGAAACTCCTTTCCCCCACCCTCTGCAGGAAAAGTGTTCTTTTCTTCTAGATACCCAGCCATGTTGACATCCCTGGCAATGAAGGGCTGATGCAGCCGCTAATCTTGCCCCTAACCTCCTCCCTACCTCTTTTCCCAAAACCCTCTCTGACATCAAACCGCTTATCGCTTCCCTTGTTCATGACCGCTGGCAAACCTCATGGAACTCCCAAATTGATAACAAACTCCATGTCATCCAGCCCACAATTCCGATCAAACCCACCATCAACAACCTCTTTCGTATCGACAACGTTCATATTACCCGTCTTAGAATTGGTCACACCCACCTCACTGACTCCCACCTCCTTATTGGCTCTCCCCAACCCCTCTGCAACAATTGCCACTGCACCCTCACAATCCATCACGTTCTCCTTGCTTGCCCCCTGCACAACCTTCCCAGAGCTTCCCTCGCTCCCCACAACTCAATTGCTGAGTTCTTCTAGAAAAATCCCCCGGATAAAATTATATCCTTCCTTCATCATGCTTCCCTCTACAACCATATTTAATTCTCCTCTTCCACCCCCTCTCTACTTTGTTTTTGTTTCAAACATGCACCTCCCCTCTCGATCACAGCTTTCTGACGTTTTGTTTTTGAATTTCTCTTATTCTCTTTCTGTTTCCTTTCCTTCCTACCTCTAAAATGATTTGACCTCTCAGGCACAATTTGACCCTCGTTGTCGTGGTGCTGCTAAGCCCTCATCAAACAAACAAACAAACAAACAAATATTGAAAAGAAAAAGAAAAGTGTTTGCAAATTTATAGTATGTTGGTTTTAATTAAAAGATTTTCACATTCTTTGAAATAAACTTTCCCTTTTTTAACATCATATAGGTGACATTTAACAAACTAAATCACAATTTTTGTATAAATTAAGAATTCTTTCAACTTATTCACTTATAGCTCTAAAATATTGAAAAAGTTTGCAAATTCAAAGACTTTTGTACTCAGATTTTGCTGCTCGCTCACTCTCATAACCACAATTAGTGGGTGTATATCCTGCCCCAATATTAGAAATTTCTGAAGAGCAAAAAATCATCACTTGTTCCAAGTTGACAGTTTTCACAATTGTTAAGCATGGGTTTTTGCCCATTTTTGGGGCCTCACCTGTTTTACCACACATTCCTTTCCTTAAATTTGACAGGTCCCTATGACCCAGGCCCCCTAGGACCATGGGCCCCTTCTCAGCGGAAGTGAGTGGACAGTCATAATGGGCCACCATGAAGGGAAAAGACAACAGGACATGCTTATTGGCTAACAAATCACAGATTAAAATGTTTGGTTTGAGAGATTTGCCAGAAATTGTCATTAGGTGAATAAGTCCTTTAAATTTAAAAGCAAGTCAATCAGAACTGATACTCTTTTCTTAAAACATCCAACTAAAACCAAAGACAGTCCGGGGGCATACCTATTAATTGGAACATGTATAACACACGAGAATATAGAAGTCATGCAGCCATATTGTTCAGATGTTATGATAAAATGTTATCGTTTGTCATTTAAATGCTTGAAATATTAAAAAAACATGTTGAAAAACATTTGCATTTTCAAAATGGCTGTTTCATACCTAAAAGTCTAGTTTTATTGTCTGTTATTTCTAATATTTTGAAAACAGCATGGTAAACATATCGAATGGGAGTGGAAAATATTTAGCCATGACAGTAATGAAGGTATATTCATGAGTTTTAAGTTTCCCCTAGCAAAGATATATTTTTCAAAAGTATTTCAAATATCAAATATATAACATTGCACTAAGCTTTATTGTTAGGATAGCAAAAGATTATGAGAAATATCACAAAATGGCAGCTTCCATGTAGCAAAATGTTTCTATTTTATGAACATTTGTGTTCCTATTAATAAGCATGTTCCCAGACTGAAATATCAACCTTTATAGCAAAAGTAAAGAGAACATTACATTCTTTGCGAATGCATACAGAGTTTTTATTTGGACAACTCACTGATGCATATAACCAGAATAGAACTCGCTGATCGAACTGGAAGGAATTGGATTGAAGTTTAATGTGAAGAAAATGGCAATGGAATCGAAAGAAATGTATTTGTAATTCAGCTTTTATTCTGTCCTTATAACCAGGAAGTTGAGCAATTTCCCAGCTTATCAGTCCGTAGCCAGGCATTTCAAAGGGGGTTTGTTTCGTTCTTGTATAGAAGTGGAAAATATCTTGAAATTCTAAGTGCTTATTACTTTTTTAGAATTTAGAAGGGCACTGTCTCAACAAAAGGGCGTTCAGGAATTAAAAAAAGGGCTTCTTTTTTTGTATGACAGGGAAAAAAATCTTGAAATTCTGGGTGCTTATTATAATTTTATATTTCAAAATGACACTTTCCCAACAAGAGGGGTTTCGCTCACTAAGTTAAACCTCACCTCCCCCATTCCCCCAGCTCCCCCCCCCAGCTAATCTGCTATCTTTCAGTTGAGAAATATATATAATATTTCATTTAATGAAAAGAATATGGACTTCAAATTAAGTGTTGTTTATTAAAGCTTGTATTTTAACAATTACAACGTGTGCTGCAATCATTTTCAGCAATACTAATTAAAAAATGTATTAAATTGTTTTATTGACAAAAATCTTGTAAGTTGGCAACGTTGACGAATGTAGACGAAAACTTCCAGTACTCTGATATTTTTAGAGCCAGGTCTAAAACGTGATATGAAGAATTATATTATTAAGACATTTTTACTGTTTTAGAAACATAATAGAAAATATTTATTACACCAAAATCACAAAGAGATATATTATTAGTGAGCATGCAAAGCATAATGCGAACCTATGTAATGGCGATTTCGTCCGTAAGTTTCGTCCCACAGTTTTTCCTGAGATTTTCTCAGAAATGTAACAGTTTTTTGAGAATTCCTTAGAAAATATTAAAGTTTCTTTAAAATTCCTCAGAAAAAGTTAAAGTCTCTTCAGATATCCTTATGGAAGGTTAGAATTTCCTTACAAAATGTTAAAGATTTTCAGAGACACTTAAGACAGATTAAAGACTAGTTTTTCTTAAAAAGTCTACAAAACATTTGATATTTCCTTAGAAAAGAACTGTAAAATGATATAATTTTCCTATATTCTCCAGAGATCCTCAAGTCTCTCTTGTAGCACTTGAGATTTAAAATCCTTAAAATTCTTCAAAATATTTGGGCACCAATGGTTGTATCAGGCATGATTATTAAACTCCACCTTTATTGTTATGTTCATTTGCATAAAGTTGCTACAGTATATGAACTGACCAGACTTTTTTATTAAGTATGCTTACTCAGGGAGTGTGACAGGATGTGACTGCATATGGACATAGGGAGGGATGCCATGTGGGACATGGATGGGGGCCATGAAGGACATATATGATATTTACCATGTTGTATACACCAAGGGCTATATCAGGCATAATTATTTGACTGCCTTTTTTCTTATTCAACAGTTCATTTGCATTTAAGTTATTATATGAACTGACACTTTCATACATAGTATGCTCAATCAGGGACTGTGATAGCTAGGATGAGACTTCTTATGTAGCCTATGGGATATCGTGTGAGACATGGGGTGGGATGCCATGTGGGACATTAGGTGTGATGCCATGTGGGACATGGGGTGTGATGCCATGTGGAACAGGGTGGAATGCCATGTAGGATGTATGGTGGAATGTCATGCGGGACATAGGTTGGAATGTCATGGGATGGGATAGAAGGTCACGTGGAACATGAGATAGTATGGGATATCATGTGGGATGCCATGTGGGACAGGGGTGGGATGCCACGAGTAACACAAGAGTGTGACATAGGTTGGGATGCCATGTGTGACATAGAGTAGGAGGCTATTTGGGACATAGGGTAGGAGGCCATGGAATGTGATGCCATGTGGAACATAAAGTAGTATGTCATTGGGAGGAATACCATGTGGAACATATGGCAGGATCTAATGTGGGACACCAGTTGGGAAGCCACTGATGTGGGACATAAAGTGGGATGCCATGTGGGACATAGGGTGAGATGCCATGTGGGACACAGGGAGGGATGCCATGTGGGACTCAGGGAGGGATGCTATGTGGGACATAAGGAGGGATGTTATGTGGTACACATGGTTAGATTAATGTGGGGCTTACTTGTAGGATGGGATACATGTGGGACATAGACTGGGATGCCATGTGGGACATAGGGTGGGATGCCATGTGGGTCATAGGGTGGGATGCCATGTGGGACATTGTGTATGGTAGAATGCCATGTGGGAGATATGGTGGAATGCCACATGGGACAAGGGATCGGATGGGATGTCATGTGGTACATGGGGTGGGCTGCCATGTGGGACATGGGATGCCATGTGAGATGCCATTTTTATAATTGGCTGGGTCATATGATATGGGTATCAATTTGCATGGGTATGCAAACCATGATGGTATTTACCGTTCTAGTTTGAAAATTAAAATGAATTACAAGGCTTGTCTCACCGGATACACTTCTGAAACTTAAAAGAGTTAACATGAGTTAAGAAATTGTTAGCATGGGTACGCCACTTGAATCTTGCAACCTGTCAACTTCAAGCGTCGATAGAATTTATTTCAGAAGAACCACGCTGCAGATCGTCTTTATTTATTGTATCTATTCTATTTTATAATAAATTAATAAAAACCTACATCAATTTCTTCTCTTTCTACTATCCTTGCAAAACATTAATTGCTACGACAGCCCATTTTTAAAGGGTGTTCTTGTACAAAATTTGTGAAATTTGAATTGAATGGTAGCAGGTCAATAGTTCAATCATCACCATTGTTTCGCATAGTGTGTTTTATGAATATTCATTGGGTGGTAAGACAGCAGCTGCAGTTTGGTGACAAAGGATAATTAAAAGATTTTAATAGATTTATATAAAAACATATTTAAAAAGGGTAGACTATGGTTAAAAATAGAAAAAGACTCAGGTGATATTACTTCTGTGAGGTACAAACACATGAGCAAAAGGTTTCTGAAAGACATGTTTTGTAAGTCCAAGTTCAAGTTGGTGATGACAGGTACCCATCCTAGTGTTGATTGTACAGGTGCAGCAGAGCTGAGAACCAAATCACCTTACATGATGGATGGTAAGACAGGAGTTAACATATGATATCCATAGGTGAGACAGTGTGTTGAAATTGCTGTGAATAAAAGAACATTCAACCCAGGCTACTGACTGACAAAACAAGGATTGAAAAGTTATGTCAACATGCCCATATGTTGGTAGCACAATACTTATTAGGTATTACTGCACCAGCCCAAAATGAGAACCCTCAGAGAAAAATAAGGCTCATAAAAATATTTTCAAGAGGTCCCATTTCATGGGACAGGATGCTGAGAAGTTGAAAATTTCAGGAATGATAGAGAAGGGATAGGTCTTGACTATGCATATCCAAACTTGAAGAGATTTGTTTCAGTAAAAGTTTTATGAGGAACTACTTTGCCATGGACTTACACCAAAATTTGAGTGATTTGGTGAGGGTGTATAACACCTCTTCAATCCAGCCTAGAAAAAAGGACCAAAACCTCTGGTGACCCCCTATTGAAAGTACCCTCATCCAAGAGATACAAAATCTATAAGAATCTGATATAAAAGGACCCTGAACTTGACTCTTTCATCATAGGCTTCAGTGGGGAAAATAATTAGTTCATGCTACCTGTTCTGTGAATATAGAATAATAAGTTAGAAATCAGGTGATGTGAAAAAAAGGGACTTCAGATATGGCTTCTTTTTTCAATTTCTTTCAAATTTGTACCTAATATATAGTTTAAGGGAGGGACAAGTGAGCCATAGTAATGTGTGTTCTTCACCTACATCTCTTTAAGATTAAACTTTAAATTCAAATGATTTTTTAAGGTTTCATTGAAAATGATTTCATTGAACTATTTAATGTAGCTTTAACTAAAAGATTAAACTTTAAATTCAATTGATTTCTTAAGGTTTCATTGAAAATGCTTTCATTGAACTATTTAATGTAGCTTTAACTAAACTAGTATTAATATCTGATTTCTTGATAAGTCCATTTGGAATGAATATCAAAACTTGCTTGTGTTAAACATTTTGCTTCACAAATTGGAAGCCCTGTAGTAACCACCTTAGTAATGTATAATTAGATGTGTGCTACCTTGTAAGCTCCCACTGGGATTATTTTGATACATGTCTTTGACCCTCCTTTGTACATATCTGCTTGTTTTCTCTCTTCAAATTATTGCACATAGCACCATTTTGGCGCAGTGGTACCATAAATTGTGTCATGCTTGTTGCATTGTGCAGGGTAGTTTGGTGAAATGTTGAGCATAGAGAATGCCAATTGCTGAGCCCTAGAGAGATAATTATTTTCACCCATCAACACCAAGAGTATTTGAACTTATTTATTGCTGATCATCATGTGCGTGTTAACTCCACTAACACTTTGTGTCTTATTCTAAAAGAAAAGAAAGTAACTACACTTTTAGGCATAACATATTACATACCAGAAACACAATGTGATATTTGATCAGGCATTTCATGGGGGTTTTAAAGAATGGAACAACCTACTTGCCGAGATTAAAAGCGTGATTTGAATCTAAAACTCGAGACCTTTCTGTTTCTGCAAACTTTTCTTTTTATATGCAATTCTGTATTGCTTGTTGTGTAAAGTGCCGTAAAGTGACCAAGTACCAGTGGCGGCGCTACAGGGGGGATAATTCCCCTACGAGATTGCTTTTACCCCAACTTTCCCCTCAGAAAATTTGTAAAGTGACATATTTTGTCCGATTTATAGGATTTTGCCCCCCAATATGAGACAAATTTTCCCAAAATCCTGGTACTGCCACTGCCAACACTCTATCCTGGTTTTCAGTAATAATAATGTTGTTATGGCCATCTGGAATTTCTGAGAAGGAAAGCAGTGCTTGCTGTATCTAACAGCTGCAATACTACTAAGAGATTTGTGGAGGTTGGGGCAAAATCCAGAAACGGAAATCCACTGTGAGTTTCACACGGCCCCTGAAGGATGAGGCACAGGGAAATGTGGCCCCTCTGTCCCAACCTCAGCTAACAATCACAATGTGATTCCTAGCTGAGGGTGCATGGTATTGCCAGCTACCTCTCCACAAAAAAGTGTATATTACCGTGTCTCTTTCTTCCACATAAATATGACTGCCTTTATGACTAACCGATGCAGAATGGGGTGATAGGGGTACAATGGGGTTATAGGGGTATGATGGGGTTATGATGGGGTTATGATGGGGTCATAGGGGTACAATGGGGTAATGGGTACGATGGGGTTATGGGTACGATGGGGTTTAAATCTTTGTAAGTTAATATTTATGTTTGTACCCCTGAATTCTATTTATGATAGATTGAAAACACAGCTAACTGTAAAGCTTGTGATGAGATAATATCTGAGTTTGAAAGCAATTATTTTCTATTTATTGTGACCCTTTTCCCAGTGGCAGTGCCAGGTTTTTGGTCATGGGGGAAAGAGAGGGGCAAATTTGTCTCATGGGGGGTAAAAACCTATAAATTGAACAAAATATGTCACTTTTACAACATTTTCTGGGGGTCAAGTGGTGGGGCAATGCTATCTCTTGGATTGGGGGTGGAATTCCCCCCATAGCGCCAGCACTGTGTTTTCCTAGGTGGCACCTTTATCTTTGCTATGATTTTTGTGATGACAGATACAACCATTTCCTCTTGGTAAGGCAACACACACTGCAGCGCCACATGTAGATCTGCTTTTATCAAACTGAAAGCAATTAGTGTCGGCCCTCAGTATTCTCTGGAGGATGTTGTTTATGAGTAAATTCACAGAACATCTGTCATCATTTGAGTGAAGAATATGGTCGTATGATCTGACTTTAATAAGGGTGTCTTGGAATTATGGTAATCCATTTGTTTGCCACTTGGTGCATCCCACACTCCTAAACTGTGACATATAAGGTACATGTGGTATGCTGAAGAGCAATACAGTTTGAACAGAACTCATTATATGCCCCTTTGAAGCTTAAAGAAAATGACGTAAGCTGTTCATTGTCCTTTTCATACCACAAAGCGAAAAATATTTCAGAATATTTTCTGAAAAGCTTTATCTGATTTCTTTCCGATGAGGGTTTCATAGGGTTCACAGCCCATTTTTGTTGTGGTGGTGGGGAGGGGGAGAGGGGGGGGGGGCAAAGGCATGAAGTCAAAAGGTGGTAAATGCCTGATAACACTGTCAGTATTGTGGAATGATAAAATAGCACCCCAAAAAATATACCCACCGAAATTTGCATGTATCAAGCTTGTTCCAAACTGGCCACTCCTCAACAATGCTTATTCAGCCTTTGATTTGCAGGGCATTCTCATTTTGACTCTGTGATTAATAATTATTATAAAGGATTAGTTCATGCGTAATTAAGACAAGTTCCATCTAGTATATGAAAGAGAACTTCAAAATAAGCAAAATGGTGAAGAAAGCTTTTAAAAAGTTGATTCAATTGAAGATATATGGACAGATGGCAACGACATCAGCTGAAATGCTTCAAAATAAAAATATTCCATCAAAATTGGTTAGAAATTACTATTTTACAGCATGTTAAAACTTAAGATTTATAATTAGCACAAACATAATTAGCACAAATGTTTTTAATGGGAAGAACTTGGCTATAGTGAACAGAAAATTAGATATTATTATAACCTTGACCCAGATTTAGCAGTAGAATGCAATTTTAGTACATTTGATATTTGGGAAAGAAATATAAAGAATTAAAGAATTTCAGCTGTATTCCTGTTCATACATCATTACTTTTGTGTATGCTGAAATTTTTTACAAACCTTGATTTGTCATAAATTGAAAACTAAAAGTGCTATTGCGACCATTTAAAGACTGTTCTGCTTAGAATGTAATTAATGCTCTTTCATCCAATGGCATCGTAACATTTTAAAAAGTTGGGGGGCCAAACATATATAGGTGTAGGGTTTGCGTAAGGGCCCCTGGCTCTGCAGTTTTGGGACTTAAAGATAGGCCTTAATTTAAATGAATTTTGCATGTTGCAACTCTTACAAATTTGATCATAAGTTGAAGATGCCAACCCAACAAGGCCAAAACTCCCTGAGAAGATTTCAAATTCCTGGTTGGGAGGTAAACTTGAAAAATGATTAAAATCTTTCCAAAAAAAAATGAGTAGAAATTTGGTAAAATTCTTGGGAATTTGGGTAAAACAACAATTGGGTTTTGCAACATTTCCCAAAAGTTGAAGAAAATTGGCCAAATTTCCTGGAAACCGCAACAAATCTGCCAGAGAATTGGCTAAAAAATTCCCCTAAAAGGAGCAAACTATAATTAAGATTTCCCTATAACTAAAGAAAGTTTCCCCCAAATTTAAAAAACTGCTCAAAATTGAACCAAATTTCCCTAAATGTTAAGAAAATATCCCAAAAATGGAAGGGTATATATTTCCAAAAAATTAGATAAAAACTTATTTACCAGTGCAATTTTTCCTCTTATAACTGGGAAATTATGGGGTTTTGACCCCACCCCTGCATGGGACCCATCCTACAGTTGAAGGCTTTTTTTATACAACATTGGGTGCCATGTCGACGTCATTTCCATAAAGTTGTTGTATCGTGACGGGATAATTTACGGCACCTCCGTTTGCTGCAGTGTAATAATCCGATGGTATCTACTATCTTTAAGACCGTATATAAAGTATTAGTTTACGTGTTGATCCATCCAGGGAATCAATTTCCTGATCCAACTCAGCAAGGAATTAGATTCACAGCATGGAAGTCTTGCTTCCTGAGGTATTCTTCGACAGAGGAATGAAGTTGAAGTGATTTCTGCGCCAATTAGATTGATTGTTTTCTTACACAAACTCTTTGGATTTGTGTCATGTATATTTGTAGATCAATGGTTATGTGAATGACAATGAATTTATTTCTTCCAGTAATTTTGACTTTCTTTTTGAAGACGAAATAATCCCCTCTTCCCCCTTCTCCCCTGCTTTCCGGCACCTATGCTTTCATCTCGATAGAAGATATAATCTCTCTACCTGTCCATACACCTTTAAGGAGATGTTTAGGTTTCAAGTTTGGTATCAATTGTGTAGAAACAACTGAAATCATCACAGTTGTGATGTCATATCCTCAGATTCTTTAAAGTCTTTATGTATTCTATTATATTTTGTCCTATTGATTTTGGGCCTAAAAACCATTTGGATGTGTCAGGAAAGTAGTAAAATAGAATAGTAAGGGTAGTTATAATTTACCACCAGAAGAAAGTTCAAGGAAAACTTAAGAATGTGAGGATAGGGGTGCTGACCTTCTATAGTAGACTTACTACATCAGTCATTTCTACACGGATAAGACCGAGCTTTAAACTTTAGTATCAAATTAACTGAATAAGATATTGAAGTAGTTTTTTTCCCCATTTTGTTTCTAACAAAGTCCTCTTTCAGATAAAATACACATGCTAGACCACTGAACTAATCCTCTAATTAGTTCTGTGCTACCTATATTGGTTATGAGGTTGTGGGGAGTGAGAACTCCCTTAAAAGAATGTTTTGCCCACCAAAATGAAAACTGCATGGGCCAAATTTATGTTTTTGTATTGACATAACATGTTTCCTTCTCATGTTTCTTTTTCCAGGGCCATGAAACATTTATCCAGATTGAAACTTCTTATCGATGGAAATGAAGCAAGTGACAGCAAAATCACATAACAGGAAAATGAAGTTTTTAATGAAAAGATTCTAGTCAAATCACATGATTTGGAAATGAAGTCACAATACTTAGAAGTGAAATCACATGACTGAGGCGAGATTGTACATGCCTGGAATGTTAAATTTTATCACTGGAAAGCGAAATAACTTAACTTGAAAGTTGAAAGAGATGATAATCGTAGAACTGGAAAGTGACATATAACTGGAATTCTGGAAAGTGATATCTTGGAACTGGAAAGTGACATCATATATAACTGGAATTCTGGAAAATGATATATTAGAACTGGAAAGTGAAATCATATAGAACTGGAATTCTGGAAAGTGATATCTTAGAACTGGAAAGTAACATCACATAGTGGGAAAGTGACGTCACATGACTGGATCATAATTGCTGTTATTCACTCTCATGTCTTGATCGTGACATTTTCCTGGCTAGATTTTAGAGCGAAGGATAGAAAAAATGCACCACAGAATATTTTTTCAATGCCCATCTGTCTTTCATTCAAGGATTTGTTAATTTTTGCCTGCTAGTAACTTTGTAAGAAGGGTGCCAAACAAATGAACATATCTGAAATTTTATGAACTGAAATATGATTGTGTTTTCATTGGCTTTGATCCTACAGTCCCAGAAAAGAGATGATCTCTATATATGTCCCACAGAGAAAGAGATGGTCATGAAATGGTCAGGCTATTTTTATTTAAAGTGCCAACTTTCTGGTGGGGTGAATGAAATGAGTAGCTTCAATCTTTATTATGTCAGTTTATTGCCAAGTCACTGCCTTAATCTAGTTTTTGTTTCTTTTTTCCAATTTTATGGCTAAAAGTTTGTAATACAATTGAAGAAAAATAAACACATTGTGGAGATGGTGAAGATCTTAGCTTGATTTTGTGACTTGTCTCTCCCTTTTGTTAGGTAAATTTGATTTTCTGACTTTACTCCATCCCCCCCCCCCTTCCTCCCCCCTTTTCTTCCTCTCCATACTTTGGGTATCCCACCATGCATTAAATCTTCAAGAAGAACATCAACGTAGAAATTGTAAACAAAAAGAGCGCCCTGACATTTCAGTCCATATATCACTCTCCTCAATGATGTCGTGAATTTATAATCCTGAACAAGGTTATTTTGTTGTTGATAAGGTCACTTCTGTATTTACCATTCTGCCATCATCCGATATGGTATAAATAAAATGCAAGGGGGAAATCATATTTGTCTTCTTATAAATGATCCTTTTGCAAATTCATCAATAACGTTTAATCCAAAATAGAACATTTTGATGAAAAAAGGATATATTTAGCTACATTTTTTTGTAGATGAGAAATACATATTTGGCAAAGAATATTTTCACCAACATTTAAGTCGCCTTCTGTACCTCATGGGGATTGACATTACTTTTATGGTCATATTTATCCAGTGATATTCAAACCAACACTTTGTATGACCTTTGACCTCTCTAGGTCCCCTGAATAGTAGCCACCATTATTAGCTGATATGCTTTACAGTAAATAATATCAAATTCTTAATTCCCTTTACTCTCGTAATTCTGAAGAACAGTCTTGTTTTTTTGTCATTTTCTGCTTTGCTAAGTTATATGTCAGTGGAAACAGCTGGCATTACCCTCATAAATTTCAGAGTTTTGAACAACAGACCTTTTTTTTTTGTGTATTTCATAAGTTGAAACACTGAAAATAAAACATTATGGTTAAAAGAATAAGAAGAGCACCCTGAGGAGCATGGGAAGTGTGTTAAAGTCCATGCAATTTACCTGAAGGCTTTTCGTATAGACCTTTGTAATAATGCACGAGTAGTTTGTGTTTGCTTGTGATGTCACTACCATGGTCCTTTCTTTTAACAGGATTAGGTCAGTGGTCAAGCATGTCCTTATATGAAAAAGGACTTTAAAAGAAACAAAATGGGGAAGAAAGCGTTCAAAAATCTTATTCCGTTGAGGAGATATTCAAGTTTAAAGCTCCTATCTTATCTGTGTAGGAATGACTGGTGTAGTAAGTCTACTATGAAAAGTTGGCATCTTCATCCTCTCATTCTTATCAATTGTTAATGTACTTTAAAAAAAGTTTATTTAAATGTTTTTCACTACTTAGATTATTTTCCCTTAAAGTTCCTTCAGGTGGTATATTTTAGATACCCTTCCTAGATTCAGTTTTACTACTTTTTTGACTTTTTGACATATCCTATGGTTTTTAAGTCACAAAATTTGATACAATACATTCTGTATTCTCTATTAAACGCCCCCCTCTAATAAATGTCCCATGTTTTGTTTGTGCCGTGACAATCGTAAAGTCATATATAACTTGATTGGTAATATCGTAATATCAAACATACAGTGTGATTTAGCTCTAGTAGGCTTCAACCAAAACTCATTTAAATACTGTAAAACTGCTCGAAAAATACACAGGCGAAAGATTTGAACTTGCTATGCACACAAGAACTTACTAAAAAATTACTTTAAATTTACCTTAAATAAACGCCCCCTCCCTTTTTGAAAATGTAACACCCCCACCCCTGTGGCATTATTAGGGAATATATGGTAAATACTTGGAGGAATCTGAGGCTATGACATCACAACTAGTCTGATATTAGTGGTTTTTTCACAAATGATTCCAAACTTTAAACTAAGATATGTCCTTAATGGAAAAAAGATTTTTGAATGCTTAGATCTTCACCATTTTGTTTCTTTTGGAGTCCTCTTTCATATAAGAGAGACTTGCTTGACCTCTGAACTAATGCTTTAAAGTTATATGGACAGGTAGCAACAACTTCACCTTAAATCAAAGAAAGTGCAATAAACCATGAAAATAGTACAAATTGAATCAAAATTGGTTACAAATGAACCATTGTACAGCGTTTTTAATTTTAGAGCTTATTATAATAAACTATGCAAATTTTATAAAGATTTTGTGACATCACAACAGGAAATTTCCTTATAGTAACCTACTGTTTTTCAATTCTTCACTACCATTCTTTGAATGGGAGCACTTGAATATGACAAAAAAGATTTTGAAAGTGACTGATTGATAAGGAATATGAGTCGTGCTTGTAGTACAACCCATAATTTATTATTTCTGCATTGCACAGTTGGATCCTGCTTCTATTTTGCACAATGATGAAAAAGTCCTCCCACATAACTTTTTGTTCTGGTGATTTCATCTATGTTCTATATTTACTTTCAAAATTTGCTTGTTTTTAACTTAGGTCTTCATACTGACAGCTCCTATTTTTTTTTTTTTTTCTTATCACCCTCAATTGTGGAGTTTTCAGTTACAGCTTGCAGATTACACTTAATTAGTTGTACCCCCTTCCCCTATACTGCTAGCGACCGTTCTCGGCGACAATGGTCATAACACTTGGAATTTAATCTCTCTGGTCATGATCAGATGTAAGGGAAGCTGATGGCAAGCTACCTATTATGACTTTGGCCTCCTTGTTTGTGGCACCCTTAACCAGCAAAAATTCCTGGGGAGGGGAGATATCAAACCTTACATCTGATCTTCGAACACATCCACCTGTTGAATACAGTTTATCGCTTTGACAAAGTTGTGGGGCATGTCAAAATTTGTTTTGTTTTTTAGTTCTGGAGGGTGTTGTTGTTTCATACTTTAGTGGTAGGTATGTGCCGCCCAGGAATTTAAATCATACCTGTAGTATGAGTTTTTTTTATTAACTGCAGTACGTGACAATTTTTTATACCTGTACTATGAAAATGTGTGATTTTTTTATACCTGCAGTTTAAATTTAAATAATTTTTGACACCTGCAGTATGAAAATATGCCATTTTTTAGACCTGCAGTATGACAGAATTGGGTTTTTTGATACCTGCTCTACGAAAATTCTAAAAAGGCACCTGCTCGGGCCTCACATATACCTCACATATGGAACTAAGCCCCCAGGGTTTTAGGGGCCTTATCCCCCCCAAATCCACTGCTCTTGTAATGAGGGCAGCACCTCTTACCCCTTCGAGACTAATCATCATGAAAAGTTAATAATTTTCAAGTCATTTCATACGTGAATGATGCAAGGGGGCTGCAAGTTGGCTTTGACACATAAACCTCCAGTTCACCTTTACATGTATTCCTGCTGACTTTATTTCAGCAGGGAGTCTGATCAAATCTCTGATTTCAGTCACTTATTTTTCTAAGAAAGATAAATTCTCAGTAGTTCCATTATTAAGATAAGTTTGCTTGTCGCATAACCTGGATAAATGGACCCCATGCATCGTATATGTAAATCGTCACACACCCATTCCAGAATCCATGGTCTGATTTTTAGACAATGTTTGATCTTCAATTTATAATAATTTCATAAAACAAGGAGATGCAATGGTAATGCTGACATTTTGCATGTTCCAGTTTTTGTTTTGCATGATGGTTAACCTCTGGTGACTAAACTTTTCTCCCCAAACAAGCCTGACTCAAAAATCATGATCGATTGGTGGATATCTCTTCATGGCTTCTTGGAAACTTTTATTATTTGATTTCCCCCAAAGGTAAAATTGAATCAATTTCTAAGCATTTGAAATGGCGCTATGAAGTAAAATTGAATATTTAAATCATTATATGCTTGGGAGGACTTTGTGCAAAACCCATTTTAAATCCTCGGGATGGTTATTTCATCATAGGAAAGTCCCTGGGTGAAAACTTTTCTCCCCAAACAAGCCTTTAATGATTGAAAACTTATTGAAACTTTTGTCATTTGACCCATAGAATTGAATCAATGTTTGAAATCATCCTTGACTTTTTTTCACCCATGCCCCAATGTATTGTCCTACTTTTTAACGACAGTGATTGTCAAGTGGTACACTGAGACTTAAAGGGCAGCAAAATTTACACAGGTTGCTCAAAATAGGTAAAGGTAGCTTCAAATGTGGTAAAGATACTTTTCTTCCAATGTCAGTAAAGAGAAACCTGGAGTGGTGTGAGAGGAAATACAGTTCCTCCGTCGGGACTTACCCCTCCCTCTCATCCTCCATCGGTAAACAAGGTAAGTCAGAGTAGAAGAAATATGCAACTATTATTTTATCTTGGGAGGGTAAGGGGCCAGGAGCATGCAGAGCAGAACCTGGCTCCACCTCTGAACATCATCATATATATTTTCCTGCTTTCACACTGGGTGGCTGAATGCGTGTACCCAAAAGTTATGACCAGATCAGTATCATCCAGATCATCAGTTCACTGACCGATCTCAACTTTTGAAAGGAATGAAACTTGCTTTTTCCAGTGGCGGGCGTGAGAAATTTGTTAACAGGGAAGACATCATTCAAAATCTCCATCTGACTTTCTGATTTTGCTAAAAAAGACTGACAAGCAAAAATGAAGCTTAAAAATGAACAGATATGAATAAAACATCACCCAATTTTGTCTTCTTTTGGGGCTTGACACACTTGTGATAGCATGATGTTAAACGACACCCAAAACTTTGCAAATTGTTTTCAACAGTCTGCAAGACTGTTTTTAACAGTCTGCAAGCCTCACATGTAGATGCATAGGCGTGGGAATCGGGAGCTGGAGGCCAGTGTGATAGTAAATTTTGTTCTCCCCCCTCCCCCTCCTTCCTGGACATTATGGTTATTTACTGGTGTGTCTTTACGGTTCCTTCAATTAAATACACTAAAGAAAAAGACAAAAAAAGGTGTTGCTTTATGCAAAACGGCAGTGAGATTTAGTGTGAAGGGAGAGAAGTCCTTCTTCAAAAATAGGGGACATTTAAAGTTGTCTCCAAATTTCATAGGAAAGAAGGGCCGGGGCCCAAATATCCTAACAGACCGTTTTTACTATGAGGGGCGACCAAATGTACTGGATGGCTACGCCAGCCCAATTGTCTGGGGGTCCAAATTTTCTAGGAAATAAGGGCCAGGGGCCAAAATTTACTGTGGGGAGGTAGGGGAAATTACTTTTACATCGGTTAACAAAAAAAAGATCTTGCTGTGTATATGTATTGTTCGGAATTAATTAAATACAGCGCGGACCGCGACAAGTGCGTTTTTTGGTGCGTTCTGAGCGCTTATAAATCATCGGACAGGCCTAGAACACACGATTGAGACACACGAACTGCAAAGACAGAAAGAAACAGCAAAATATGATTTGGGATGCATGTACAACTATGCTGAATAGTATCAGCGGATAGTTATCCCTGACACCCATCCCCCCCCCCCCCTTCCTTCTACCCCCACTAACTTTTAATTTACCTTAATGGCCACATCCATGAACTTGAATGTGGCTCTACGGAAAATGGGGCCTATTGGCCCATAATATCCCATATGCATCTACGTAACTTATAGAGATGGCGCCGACACACAATGTTTTCTGATGTTCTCCAAACTCTCCCTCGATAAAAAAAAAAAAAAAAATTGTACGTACATCAAGCCTAACATTACTTGGACGGATTCTTTTAGAGTGCCCTCTTTCCTCTACGGAAAATGGGGCCTATTGGCCCATAATATCCTACATGCATCTAAATGTTTCTTCAACGTAACTTGTAGAGATGGCGCCGACACAATGTTTTTTGGGAGCTGATTCCATGTTCTCCAAACTCTCTCTCGAAAAAGAAAAAGAAAAAAACTTACGCACATCAAGCCTAACATTACTTGGACGGATTCTTTTAGAGTGCCCTCTTGTCTGTGACTCGCATGATTTATATCTTAATTACCTCCGCCAACGAAGTTGGATGGGGGTTATGTCTTCGCCTCTGTAAATTTGTTTGTCTGTTTTTTTGTTTGTTTGTCGTCAAGATATTTCAAGAAATGATTATTGGATTTAGATCAAATTTGGTGTGTGGTTTTGTTACTTCTTAAGGAAGAAGTGTTTAAGATTTGAGACATATTGGAACAAGGGAAGGGTAAAAATAGGAGGGGGTAGGGTCATTTTAAGGTCAGTTTGTCTGTCATTAAGATATCTCTATAACCTCTGCCAACGAAGTTGGACAGAGGTTATGTTTTCGCCGGTGTTTGTTTGTTTGTCTGTCATCGAGATATCTCAAGAACTGATGATTGGATTTGGATTAAGTTTGGTGTGGTTTTGTTACTGTTTCATGAAGAAGTGATTACAATTTTGGACTAATTAAATTTAGAAATCCTGTCAGAAGATAATCTTCAAGTGTTCAGATTGCAAATGTTCATTACAGATCAAAACTTGGGATGAATCTTGGCCCGGGCCTAGGATATCTGAACTAGATTATATTCGGAATGGGGATCAAATGAAATTTAAAATTAATTCTAGGCATGTTGGAATTGCAACGGGCTGAGGTATGCACTCTAGAGAGTGCTAGTATTCTAGTTTGTTTTGAAACATTATAAACAGTGATTAAGTCTTGTCTTAGGTGCTTCGCTCTAAGCTCATTAATCTTAATTTCTTTAGTCTGTTATTATATATGTCAGATGCTTCAATTCTGGTACTTGAGTTTGGTAGGCATCTATGTTTGTTTGTACTTCCTCTAACAGTTGAATG
This sequence comes from Chiridota heheva, assembly GCA_020152595.1. Classification (NCBI taxonomy): domain Eukaryota; kingdom Metazoa; phylum Echinodermata; class Holothuroidea; order Apodida; family Chiridotidae; genus Chiridota; species Chiridota heheva. Next base: position 913,207 of record JAIGNY010001933.1, on the reverse strand, counting down.
TCTTGCTCTTGGTAGGGTTGCCACGCTTAAATACAATAATCAAGGTGTGGCCTTACCAAAGATTTTTACAGGTTGACAATGATCTTTTTATCAAAATTGCGGAAATTTTGTTTAATTATTCCTACAACTTTCTTTGCTTTTTTTACAGCTTCTGCTTATACTGTATGCTTATGTTGCTTTAGTGATGTTGTTACATGACCTAGAGGTCTTTCTCTTCTTCCATGCTTTCAATTGTTTTATCCTTCATAAAAGAATTATATCTTGGTTATTGTATCCAAAGTGTAATATTGTACACTTGTCCAAGTTGAAGAATATCTGCCATTTTCCATTCCATTGTAGTAATTTATTAATGTTACTTAGAATTGAACCTATCGAATTCGTTTCGGATAGGATAAAGTACTTTTGTGTAGTCAACAAATTTACTAACAAAGGATTTAAGACCAACCTCTAAATCATTCATATATATTGTAAGCATACCGGTGGATATTAAATTTTGCCCCCGTAAATTTGGGCCCAGTCCTTAACTGCTAAGGAATTTCTAGTGAATTTGATCCCCTCCGGACTGATTTTACTAGGTAATCCACAGTGTGTCTGTACGGTTCCTTCAATTAATTTTGTGAACTGAATTGATAAGCTAAAAGTTAAAGTAATCTTTATGTACGGAATACAGTGCCGTTGTACTCGTAGATTTTGCCCACAAACAGAAAATGGCTTCCAGTAAGCTCTTCGGTGAAAAAGAAATATAATCTTTTCTTCGATCTTGGCAGTGCCAATCAGGATACACTAAAGAAGAAAAAAAAAAGGGTGCTTTACATAAATCGGCAGTGAGATTTACTGTAAAAGGAGAAGAAGGGCTTTTTCTTGCAAATGGGCTTTTTTTTGTATATGGGGAGCAAGTTGTGGTATCCAAATTTCCTAGGAAAGAAAGGCCAGAGCCCCAAATTTCCTAGCGGACCATTTTTTTTTTTTACTTTAAGGGAAAAGGGGGAATTTACTGAATGGCTTCGGTTTAATTGTCTGGGGGCCCAAATGTCCTAGGTAATAAGGGCCGGGGGGCCAAAAGTTACTAGGGGAAAATTTACTTTTACATCGGCCCTAAAACGGATCCTTGAATATTGGAGCTTGTAACTGATCTCCATGATGATTCCGCGTTACGACGTAATAGGCATGCTACTCTTTGGTAACGGTTCTTTAGTTGTTTAGCCATTGGTTTATCCCTTTCAATACATTCCTTTTATACCATGTGTACATAATTTCAGTAATAGTATATGTGTGTATCATTCCTGGCTTCAGTTGCTTCAGTTGGGGCATGCATGTGTGTAATGCAGATATCAGATCAGCCTAGAACAATGATCAAGGGGGACCTACTCATACACGCCGGAGCACGCTCGGTGTGATAGTAATTTTTTCCCCCGGTCCTTATTTTTTAAGGAATGTGAGTGAATTTGGTACCCTCTGGATTAATTTTACTAGGTAATTTACTGGTGTGTCTGTACGGTTCCTTCAATTAATTTTGTGTACTGAAGGGATAAGCTAAAAAGTGATAAGAAGTGATAAGCTAATACACTAAAGAAAAAAGAAAAAAAGGCGTGCTTTACGCAAAACGGCAGTCAGATTTAGTGTGAAGGGAAAACAGGGCTTTTTCTTGCAAAAGGGGGACAAGGTGTTGTCTCCAAATTTCATAGCAAAGAAGGGCCCGAATTTCCTAGCGGACCGTTTTTACTATGAGGGGGACCAAATTTACTGGATGGCTATGGCTTAATTGTCTGGGGGCCAAATTTCCTAGGAAATAACAGCCGAGGGGCCAAAAATCTACAGAGGGGGGGGGGGAGGAATTTACTTTTACACCGGAAGACGCAAAACACGCCCGGGGCTACAAAAAACACGCCGCAGAAAAAACAACTTGGAAATGAAGACATGCAGTATTAACAAATACAGGTCCACTTCTTTATTCCGATGCTGTAATTTGAATGAATAAAACAATAAAAAGTTACTCAGTGCATGTTTGTTATCTTAGTGCTTTATTGATTCATTTCATTATGTTATTAAAAGGTCATTCATGTGCTTACTATCTATCAAATAATTATACTATATGATTGTATCTATAGCCTACATGGTTGAGAGGTGCGTGAGCGCAAAGCCAAATGTGAAGGGAAAAAAAATTGTTCTGAGCGCCGAAAAGCCATGAAGGCAAGGCATTTCACATGTTTTGCCGTTAATTCGATCTACCTTGAATTATGTCATTATCTATTTATATCACGCTATTCTTGAATTGATCTTGATAGGATATCACTTTAATTTATCTTCATCTTTTAAATTCATGATGCCTCTGGAATTTTCATCTCTAAAATTCTTTAATAATTATGTTTTAACAAACACTTTTATCCTTATTTCTGATCATGTCTTTGAATAGGGGAAGATCCGACTTTCCCTTTAAGTTGATAAAAATTACCTGTTTCAAAATCAAAATTTGTGAGATGTTTTTTTGTACAAGTTATTTTTTGTGCTTCAATGATGTTTTTTAATCTTCAGACAAAGATTTAATTTTCTACATTGAGTGTGTAATACCTGAATATATTGTTGGCAGTGCGACCTTCGAACGAAATATTGTGACAGTTGCGCACGTAAAATGTAGAAAAATGATATATTTTCAAAATTTAGGTTTTGAGGTGTTTTTTGTTTAAGTTATTTAATTTTGTGCTTCATTGATGTTTTTTATTCTTCCAATAAGTTGTATACCAAAGTTTAGAGAAGAAATATTGTTAATCTTTTGACGAATGTTTATTTAATGACATTGTTGAAATAGTGTAAATACTGTTTTGTTGCTGGGGAATAAAGAAGTTGCATTGCTATTTTCAGCATTACGATAGAAAATAAAATGGTGAAAAGTTGCAAGCCTATCATGACAGTGAAACACACTGTCTTTAAATCTTTAAATATATAAATAAGATTAATTAAGTATAGGATCATATCAGAGACAAGGGACCTTGGCGATAGGTTTTCCCGTAGGTTTGCTCCGGGTGTTTATTGTAATCTCAATTTGTGTTTTCGTCTTCCGGGCGTGTTTTAGTGGGACCAAATCAAGGTGTTCGTACCTCCTTGTCATTGTACTCATGCACATTCCGTCACAAACTGACCTACTTTATGTTAACGATATTATGTCAATCATCGCCGATTTTCTCCGTGCAAAACACAGGCAAGTCCCGGTCATAATCATATACCCTCCTGTATCTCATCGTGGATCTGCTAAATCTCATCCCTGATTCCAAGTAAAGTTTTCTCTCCCGTAATAAGAGGTCGCGCTGGGATTCCATGGAGGAGATCCGTATCAAGTTCCTTACGAAATGTCCTTCGTTGAGGTCACTGTAAAGGTCACAAAACACGATACCCACACAAATTTAGAGATTGCGTTGCGGTTGTTAAGAGCGTATAGCAATTGTGTTTAAATATCGGGTGACGGAGAAGTTGTGTTGTGGTTGTCGTTGAGAACATATTATTGTGTTAAAACATTGGCTGACGGATGAAATTTTGAGTAAACTTTTCGAACTGTAAACAATATCGTACTTAGATCTTTGATTACTTGCTGAAACCGTTGATATGTATATGGACATGCAGAGCAAACATTAGCTAAATTACCTTAAAAGTGGTAAACAATGAAATTAAACAAAAAATTAAACTCAAGATCGGTTAAAAATATAAGCGACTCGTCATATGGACAAGGGGTGAAAATACTTTTGGGCCGTCGCAAAGATTTGTTAATCATTGTTTTTGTTTTTCTATAAAAGAATACAAACATGCTTGAAATATGTGTGAAATAAACGGATGTTCATGTTTTGCACGCAAATCGCGTGTTGCCCCTCCAACAATCCATTGACCTAGAATGTTATAGTGTTTAATCTACTTTGCGATGGATTAAAGGGCGTCTTTGAGTTTTTGTTGTTGTTAAATCCTTTGCTATTTTAAACGTCTATCATAAAATTAGAAAAGAAAGAAATATATGTAAGCAATGTAAAAAGGCCCACTGAGAGAGGGGGTTTATGCTTAGGGACCATGAGGCTTAAAAGGGGTATTGAAAGCACTCTAAGGTCAAACTTTGAAAAAAAATGTGTGCTTTTCAAACTTAGTAAAGGGCCATCAACAAGTTGGAAGTCTTTGATTTTGGTTGGTGTTATAACTTGTACTGTTTAAATAATTATAAATTACGCCATAAATTACCATTTATGGCGGAAAACCGTGGGACCCGCCTGGGTTTTCTGCATTCTTATACTATACTGCAATTACAAACCCTATTGATTATTGTCATTTTTGTGTACAATGAATTTCACACGAAGTGCCATAATAAAATCAAAATAGCTCGGTTGTAATTTTTTGAAGCATCATCAACAGGATTTCATGGCGGTAAAAAAAAAAAGGTTTCTCATAAACTATCTTTTGTGCCATTTGTGGATGTTTTGTAGTAACAAATCATATATTTCATTTATCAAGTTGGCGAGATTTCTTTTTTTACAATACTAGATATATCAAAGTCTTTATATAAAAAGAAACAAAAAGCTCCTGGTTGCGTTGAAGCACCCAGGAAAAAAACAAAAAAACCTACAGCCTTCATTGCCGAAAAACTCTGAAGTCTGAATACTAAACTCAAAAGAACTTACTAAGTGAATAAGTAGATTATAAATAGTTTTTTTTTTTCTTTAAAAGCCTGCCAAATATTTCGTGAAAGCATTTCACATTCCACTGGCGTACGTCACTCTTACCACTGGCTCAGGGATCCACCGTGACATCAAATGGCACGATCATGATCTAAACCCCGCCTCCTTAATGGAATCGCCTCCCTCTTCAACGCACGATACTAATTTCAATAGCGAATAACACTGGTTCGGTTGCAAATGCGAAATACAGAGAGCACCGATTGAAAAAGTCGGTTAGTAAAATTCTATTGAGTTTTCCTTATAATTTTCTGGGGAGGAGAGTTTTATTCGAAAGGAAGACGTTTTATCTTACTGCATATTGTTAACCTGTTTTTCCTCATCGTTACCATCAGATAACTGTATTAGTTTTGTCGTAACGAGAGCTAATCTGATCATGAAGTCATTTTTAACAGGAACGCTTGCCGTTCTTGTTTTGGCGATATGCATCCACGAATTTCACGCGATTGACGTCGGATTTAGTAAGTATCGTTTTTTTGCATTCCCTCCTGATATTTATCGTTAAATTGTAAGTTGCTTCAATGCAAAAATAACTTGTTATAGGGAATGGATAGGTTTATAACTTATTGGGTGCTAAATGTATCGTTTATCATGCTATGGTAATAATATAACTGCTTTACTCAATTATGTCGTTATTTCTTGAAATGATTTGACCCACCAATCGTAAGTAATGAAAAGTAGAAATTTCTTGCTAAGGCTTAATGCGAACAAATATATTCATTTCTGACAAAGTAGATTTTCCGCCATTTTGTTCGTCTTGGTTCCCACAATCCTATTCACATTCGTTTCAATAAGAAGAAAAAAAATCCTAACATAACGCTCAGCCGTCATGGTTCAGTGATGAAATTAAAAGGCGGGATTTGAAATAAGCGGTTTGAAGGCAACAATAGGTAGTCGTTGTATGGGGAGATTTGTCATAAGTAGTCAATGACGTAATATGCTTATCTTTCAATTGTTATTGTAAAGTGGGAGGTCCCTCCTTGTTTTTGTTATGTAAATATACATGAGCCTGCCCACTTTTCAAACTACATGATTTTGTAAGTAGATTGACATTGCCCAAATGACTGGTTTGGGAACAATTATTTCTTCTTTTTTTCCTCTCAATGAATAGAAATAATTAATAAGATCATATTCATTTATACTTTTTTCTTTTCAATTTTCCATGGAATATACTCCCAAGTACAAGATATGATATTCACTTCTTACCATCCATGATTCTCTTTATTGGCTTTGTTGGCGTAATCTTGTTTTGAATGTCTATGTGGAAGGGTGGATATCACATACAGCTTTCATGGTTATCAGATACTGACAATTACAGATGAAGCAGATTTTTCAATGAATCTCCCTGTTTTTGAATATTTGCCTAATACTATTTGATAATAATGTCTTAGGGCATCCAGGATCGGGGGGAGGGGGCAGTGAAATAGCCAACATGGGGGGGGGCATTGGGAACCTATATTGAAATGTGACAGTGCCCCATTTGAGACCCCCTCCCAATGGCTCCCAAAAGTGTTAAACAAAATCCTCAAATTACATTTTTGTTTGCTCTCAAGTATTATACTGATAGCCTCCTCAAAGACACTGCTAAATTTTGACACAATATTGGAAATATAAATTAACGTCATGAACAATTACGGCATCAAAATTCAATCTAACAGCCTGGCTACACCCCCCCCACACCCCCCTCCTCCCCCTCAATTCCCTTAACAAGTATACATCAATATGATCAGCACAATATGTCATGGGTTTCTCTTCAGTTGGAAACGACTGCATTTCTGATTGACTTCATTGTGTTGCCAATTTAAAGCTAAGAAAGGGTAGTGATTCAACTGATAACATCACAAATTTGCATATTTTTTTTGAATAATTAACATGCTTTTCTTACAAAGCACTTACTTAGATCAATCTTTATGCATTTTATAAGTATTATATTTTGGCCTGAAAATTCAAAGAGATGTTAAATAAACCCTTAGCTTGATCTAGAAAGGGACAGGGTACCAGCAAACGAAATGATGCTTACATGGTTACAAAAAAGCTTGCAAAAAGGGCATTGGGGCACTTCAAATGTAAATATGAGAAAAATTGCAACCAGCAGGGATGGACTGGCCAAAATCATTCCACCGATCCAGGACTGTCCTTCAATTGTGAGGTGAAGACCGGCCTACATTTTATGCTGCTCCTATTTTAGCGGCCCATACGTCTGGCCTCAGTGTACTTCAGGTACCAGCGGACAACCAAACAAGGATCAGTTGATCGGCTGGCCAGTCTGACCCTGGCAAGAAGTAATAATCTGCAAACTGCATAACAGGGAGGTTAAACAATTCCTAAAATTAGGTTCTTTTGTACAAAATGTAAGGGATCTGTGAAAAGTGGGTAAGCTGGAGGAAAAGTGAGCAGGTTGTAGGAAAAGAGGGGCAGGGGAAAGCCCTTTCTAAAAAAATTCAACTACAGTAGGGTCTAGATTTTGATTGGATTGATTACTATTTTTCATGCTGCTGTAGGAGTGTAGGTATCACTACATTATTAAACATGTCTTTGATATCTCTTTCCCATGTGCAGGTATTTTATACGGCAATGAAACAACCCCTGGATCTAAGGAAGAGAATTTGGAAGGAATTGTACGAGCTGGAGCACAATACATCAACACGAATCAAACTTTCTTGACCAGATTGTACCAGTTGGTTGTGGTTCCTGCAAGTCCAGAGGCATCTGGTCAAAGTAAATCTGTATATGAAGGGCTGGAGGATAGTAAGTCAATACTTCCATCCTGTTGATGTCAATAAATGTCAGATTCTTTATAAGGGAATGGGTTTGGCAGACTTGGTGAGAGAGGGGGCCAAGGTGTTTGCTGCCCTTATGGGTGGAGGCATGGGCTGATCGGAATCCTGGACGATAACAAATTAAAAGTTTATTTTATATGGGAGCTATCCACTCCATTTGTATGGTGGGGGTCGGGTGGTGGGGGCGGTTGAACACACCTGTTGCACCATCTGCCTATAGGCGTGTGTAGGGATATTATTACTCTTCTTGGCTGTTGATGTGCCTGCCTTTCTTTTGACAGCCTTTTGCTTTTTGGACAAACTTAGTTTTGAGCAAAGGGAAATAATTTCATTCCTTTCTTTTAGATTGAATCCATTATTAGATAATTGGTTAGAATAACAGGTCCAGATGTATTCCACACAGGACAGCTGCTGGATTGTTGATTAGTTTTTTTATTTTTATGAATAGATGAAGCCAATGGGTGTGTTGTCATTTATGACTTAAGAAATTTTTAATTATCTCTAAATTATCTTTAAAATCTAGTTTGCAATCACATCGCAACTTCACAAATCTCCGCTCTGATTGTGACACGAGACAAATGCCCCATCAGTGAAGACATTTCAGGAGTGGCCTCCCATGCCAGTAACCCCATCATGTCTATCGATCTGGAGAGCTACAGAGGTGGCTCACGAGCCTTTGGCATGTACCCATCTGCACAGGACATGAACCAGTTCTTCATTGATGTTCTGGAATACTTTAACTGGAGAAACTTCCTTTTGTTGTATGATGATGAAAATGGTAAGTATACTGCTGAATATTCAGCATTATGTAAAAGAGGTCTTGGAATATTAAATTAATACATTCAGATGATCAATGCATGTACTTCAAATTCAGCAGCATCCCTGCTGTATGTCTGTTGTATGTAATTCAGGTTTTGTGATGGTATGTGACTCCCTTGAGGAAAAGTCATATCTTTATTGCTTAAAAATTACTTTTTGCTGTTTCTTGATCTGAATGAATACTGCGTAACACTCTTAGTAGAGTTAGAACATGCAACATGGCATTTGACTGGGACGGAAGTGGTTGAACATTAAATTTTCACCCTGCTCTTTCGAGAAGTGATCAGAGAACCAGGCAGGGGGTGGGGAACCCTGTTGTTGGAACCTCCATTTAACGTTCTCATCTGATGGAAGGTGAGCGCCACTCAATCATTGTCCACTCTTCACAAAGTGTCGGGTGGGGAAAAATGTGTGAATGATGCCGAAGATAAACCTGTTTCAATCTCATTCCTTCTTTCCCCCAAAATACACTGTTTCTGATGTTATTTGTACTCCATTTTGTTATAGAAGTATTCTGGTTTAATTTCTTGTCACATTGTGACTCCGTATTTACAAGAGCCTCTAATAGATGATAAGCCAGGAGCAACTTTAGGTCTAGATGTCAAAATGGCCAGGTTAAAACTAAGAATATTCTTTATTAATCCTAGGTCTCATGATACTCGTGTAGCCTTAAAAAATCTCCTTGCACAAACATAGCATGGAAAACTCTCTACTTTGTTTTTGTTTCACCCATGCACCTCCTTTCTCGATTACAGCTTTCTGACTTTTCCTCTTGAATTTCTCTCATTCTCCCCCTGTTTCCTTTCCTTCCTACCTCTAGAATTATCTGACCTCTCAGGCACAATTTGACCCTCGTTGTCGTGGTGCCGTTAAGACCTCATCAAACAAACAAACAAACATGGAGAACTTCCCCCTAACAGGATCCTGTATGGGCCTTAGTTCTCCTTCACAAAGTGGAGGGACATAGGACTAGGGCCGTAATTTGTGTCTGGAAAATAAAGGGGGGGGGGGAAACATGGCCTCTTATCAAAAAATTGTGGGGGCAGACAAATTTTAACAGAAATGTTGTACTAAATTTAAAAAAAATCTGGAACATGTCCCCCTGGGAATTACGGCCCTGCATAGGCCATTATGCTTGTCTTTCTTGTTGTAGGGGGGACCAGTGTTTTTTTTCTTCGAAACCTTTATATTTTTTTATTCTGCCAGAAAGTGTCAGGGGAGTATGTCCTCCAGGAATTATGGCTAGCCACTGCATTAAGCTTTAGAAGCAACCTAGGCACACATGCTTTAATAAGAATATTAGCACTCAGTAGAGCGCATACCTTCGCCCCGTTGCAATTCCAACATCTTTAGAATAATTGTTCATTTGAACCCATGCTCAATATACCTCAGAAATCCTAGGCCAACCAAGATTCATCCCCAAGTTTTGATCTGTAATGATTATTTGCATTCTAAACACTTAAAGATTATCTTCGGACTGGACTCCTTCCAAGGCCATACCATTGTTTCAAGCCATTGTTTGAGCTCTATTCAGCCCGGATTCACATTCCATCATTTTCCATTCGTGGCAGAAATTAATTGTTTCATTTTCAATGATTCCAGAGAACACTCGATGTAAGTCTCTTTGAGTCAAGAAAATTGGTTGTTTGGAGTTCTATTCAGAGCGCAAAGTAATTGTTCAGCACATTCTATTTGAAAGCTTAGTCTTGATAGATGTCATCCTGAAACATCATCCCTACCCCTCAATGTCTGCCCTTTCCCTGTTTCAGTTGGTCCCAAATTTTAATCACTTCTTCCTTAAGCTTAAAAAAAACTAAACACCAGATTGAATCCAAATCCAATCATCAGTTCTTGAGATATATATCTCGATGACAGACAAACAAACTAACACAGGCAAAAACATAACCTCTGTCCAACTTTGTTGGCAGAGGTTCTGTAGATCTCTTGATGACAGACAAACTCGCCTTAAAATGTCCCTACCCCTCCATTTGCACCCTTCCCTTGTTCCAATATGTCTCAAATTTTAATCTTTTCTTAAGCAGTATTAAAACCACACAAAATTTAACCCCAAATCCAATCATCAGTTCTTGAGATTTTTTAATGATAGACGAACAAACACAGGTGAAAACTCGCAGGCACAAAAACACAAGCGAAACCTCAGGTAATAACTATCATAATCTAGTTGGAATGGTGTTACTTTTAAGTCATCCATATTTTTTTTACATCTAAACCATAAAATATTGAAAATTAAAATTGATTTTGATTTTTGCACAGCATTCAGTAACCTTGATGGTGTGGTCAACTACATCAGCAAGTCAGAGAAGAATATGACCCTCATAAAATTGAGTGGAAATATGGCAAATCACAAAGACAACATCATGAGCAAACAAACCAGGAATATCTTTATTTTCTGCTCTTCAGAAAACATCCTCAGAACAGCCCTTGATCAGGTACAGTGGTGAATATATTGATTTATTCACAGGAAGATAATGATGTCTATTGAATCAACTTTATTTTATAACCGCAAAATTTTGCAAAATCTTTTTGCAAAATTTTATATATATATATTTTATATATATATTATATATGTATATATATATATATATATATATATATATGTATGTATGTATGTATGTATGTATATAAAAATATATATATATTTATAGCAAAACGTTTTGCTAAAATTTTCAACATTTTTAAGCATATTTTTATCATCGGAAATGGTCTTATGCTCTAAAACATAGGTTAGGGTTAGTTTTATGGTTAGGTTAGGTTTTAGGGTTAGTTAAAGAAAGGAAATTTTAGTGTGCAAGTCAAAGGAGGTTTCGCCTTATACTTGAATTTATGTGTATATATATATATATAAAAATGTATAGTCTGATATATATAACATGTTGATGAAAGTTTGCAGAAGAATTGAAACATGACAGCGTGTAATGTCTGGTTATCAACAAGTTTATTATAAAATATAGAATTTTCGGAATGAGAGGAGGACGGGAATGGATTTGGTGACTGGGGAATGAGTGGGTGTTTGCCTAGGACAGAAGAAAGAGTTGCATCAGTGAAATGAAGTGGGGAGAGAAATGAGTAGTGGGACTGCATCGGAAAGGAGAATTGTTGGGGGAAGCTGGTGGTGGGCTTAATATGATCCTGATTTGATGCAAAGCAAACAAAAAACCATCTGTGTGTTTGTTTACAAGTGTAAGCAGTTTCTAACCTCTGTCAACCTGACTTTTATGGTAAAGCAAGATTCCTAGTTGTCTTAATGTAGTATGATAATTGATATTCCGTATTGTGTGACTGGTTGATATTCATTTTTTCTTGTAGTCTCTGGAACTGGAACTGCTTGGACCCAACTACACATGGATTGTTGGAAACCTGGTGAGTGAATTTTTAAATTTTAAACTATGGACATAATGGACAGTTATTTTGCTAAATTGCTATATTACTGTTTAGTGATTTTTTTAATTTTGAAGAAGAATAAAACAGTTTTGAAAAAAGCAGCTTTCAGACATTTAGAGCTTTTCGGTCCAAGTAAAAATATAAAAAAAAATTTTTTTTTTTTTTGTTGTGTATTTTTTTTTTTGGGGGTGAGGTGAAGGGTGGGGATTGTGGACCTTCCAAAAACTAGAAATCACAATATATATATGTTGTACTTATTACAATTAAAAATGCCATGCAGAATAACCTTTCAAGTTTTTGGTGATTCTTTTTATTTCATGATGCTCTCATTGCTTATTTCATTCTGTCTCTTTTGAAATATATTTGTTGAATAATGATGCAATTAAAAGTTTTAATTAAAAGTTGATTAAAAGTGCTTATGATGATTTCATACACAGAATGCCATTCAACTCAACGACCCAGTGGTCCTCTCAGAACTTGAGAGAAGTAACGCTTACATCACACATTTTCAGATGAACTACACTCGAGAGTCTCAGCATTACCTTCCTCTAACTGCAAATTATCAGGTAAAGTATTTTTCATTAGCAAAATTGTCATTCTTTCACATCTGGGAATAGATTTTGAAGCCATTAAAGGTTTAGTTTACGGGTCAAGTAAGTCTTATATGAAAGAGGACTTTAAAAGAAAGAAAATGGTGAAGAAAGCATTTAAAAATCATATTCTGTTAAGGAGTTATTGAAGTTTGACCCCTGAACTAATTCTTTTATAAATCATGTTGTCATATAAATGTATCGACAGTATCATTGTATGGTGATGTCATCTGTTATGTTTTATTTTCCATAGACATGGAACCTCAAAGCCAAGCTTGCGTATGATGCTGTCATCGCTTTTAGTCACGGTCTATCATTGTATCGTCAGAATCGGCAATCACTGACTGGAGATGGTGGCAATGTCCTTCCTGGTGATACCACAATGCCATCTTGTCCTACAGCAGGGAATGTCGCCGCTGAGAATCCCCTTTCCACATTCATGAAGATGGTAAGTTGAAAGCTCAGTCATGTCGCCGCTGAGAATCCCCTTTCCACATTCATGAAGATGGTAAGTTGAAAGATCAGTCATGAAAACTATGCTTTTCAACTAAGGAAGATATACAAGCATAGGTGGGATTTGCCTACTGAATGTGGGTGGAATGGAAAAGTCAAAAGTACGAGGGGGGGAGGGGGAGGGCAAAATCATGCTAAGATGCAAACAAATTACCGTACAAAAGTTACAAATTCTTTAAAAAAAGTTTATTCCCTCCCCCCTCAAATCGTGCCTATGTATACAACTTCCATTGATGATCATGGGGGTACCCAAGAACATCCATCACAATATTTTTTCTATGTTGTCACTTATCCCTTCCCCCTCCCCCAAACCCATTTTTAAATTATTATTTACTTCCCCTTTCCCCCAATACTGCAAATAAATTCATAACTTAAAGTAAAGATTTGCATGTTTTCTTATGATTTATCAAACTATTTGTCTGATTTCAAATTTTCTATTTTGAAACTTTTTTCAGATGACTTATAAAAGCAAAGATGAAGTAAATGATATTCCAAATTGATCAAAAGTGGCTTTTCAAATAAACTCTTTTTGTTCCTAAAATGAAAAAAAAAATCCAGAGAAAATTTCCCAAGTTGAGAGCTTGTGGAATTAAATTTCAATATCCCATGTGTTATGTCTGCAACTAAAATATTTATAATTGTTTTTCTCAAAAGAAATTGTGTCTCTAATATGTTTGGAATTTTTCTTAAATTGTTATATAAAACTCACGTCTTTATTCTTTTCATTCATAGATCGGATTTGAAGGTATCACAGGAAATGTAGCATTCGACGAAGAAGGGAAAAGAGTGAACTACACCATCTCCATCTTCTCTGGTCAAGGAGAGACATTAGAACAACTGGTAAGGGATCAGCCAATCAAGCCAGTGAATGTACCTACCTACGCAACCCTCTTCCACTTTCGCCACTACCCTCTTCCACTTTCGCCACTACCCTCTTCCACTTTCGCCACTACCCTCTTCCACTTTCGCCACTACCCTCTTCCACTTACGGCACTACCCTATTCCACTTTCGGCACTTCTACCCTCTTCCACTTTCGGCACTTCTACCCTCTTCCACTTTCGGCACTACTACCCTCTTCCACTTTCGGCACTACTACCCTCTTCCACCTTCGGCACTACTACCCTCTTTCACTTTTGGCACTACTACCCTCTTCCACTTTCGGCACTACTACCCTCTTCCACTTTCGGCACTACTACCCTCTTCCACTTTCGGCACTACTACCCTCTATTACCCATTCCACTTTCGGCATTACCCCCTTCCACTTTCAGCACTACTACCCTCTTCCACTTTCGGCACTACTACCCTCTTCCACTTTCAGCACCACTACCCTCTTCCACTTTCGGCATTACCCTCTTTCACTTTCGGCATTACCCCATTCCACTTTCAGCATTAACCCATTCCACTTTCAGCATTACCCCATTCCACTTTCAGCATTACCCCATTCACTTTCAGCACTTCCACTTCCAGAATTATCCCTTTCCACTTTCAGAATTATCCCTTTCCACTTTCAGCATTACCCCCTTTTACTTTCAGCATTACTCCCTAGAACTGAACGTTTAGAGATTTTAGTAAATGTGTACACGCCCAAAAATGTATCGTTTACACACGTTTAGTACTGCAATTTTCAGAAGTACACCAAAATTGCTCTAATTTACGATGCTAAGTAACAAAATCGTGCAACCAGTATAGCAAAAGTATTGACTCCATTGCCCAAATAGATGCTGGATTTTTGCTTTCCAAATCGTGAAGTTTATTTCTACAGTAAAAAATCAACATTTTTATGGATTACATTACATGGAAATTCAGTTTAGAAAGAACAGAAAACTTCTTTTTCCTTTAATCTCAACGCGTAAATTTTTTGCAGAACTCTCTAGGGCTTTCACTGGGGAAATCTTGCATGATACCTTGCCATAAAACATTTCAAAACTACGCCACCACCCTGAAAATATTACTCATATCAGTCCTCTGGAAAAAAATTGGCCTTCATGTTTGATAGGCCACAGATTCTGAGCTCTGTTAAAACCTTTTTTTTTGTTTCTTTATTTTGCAATATTTTTTTCGTTCTTGCAAAATTTATTTGACTTATCAGGTAATATTTACATGTAAATAAATGTACTGATTGTCTCATGATTAAAGTATTTTGACTGTGTGTTTTGGGGTCTATTTAACAGCTTGTTAAAGGGGTCTTGATTGAGTGGGATTAAAGCCTTAAATTATGGTCTATTGCTAGTTTCACTAGTTCACTGGTTACTGCTGCAAACTTGCGGTGCATTTCACAAGTTACTTGGATTTCGGTGAAATCAAAGTGCAGAATATCCCCATTCATAGATGATTATTGCGCATTTGTAATTCTTGCATTTAAAAAGGATTGTGCAGATTGTTAAATTTTATGCCTTCATAGCCCATAGACAATGTGAGGGCAAAAGTCACTTGAACATCCATATTAACCAGAAAATTGTTCTACCGTTGCGTGGCACTCAATTTTTGGGGGACCCCTAAAAACGCCCCTACTTTTCTGTCTAGTGCTCCTTTAGTATTTTGAAAATTGAACATGTTTTTTTAGAATTATGGTGGTAGTAAACACGAAATCTCGTAAACACGAAATCTCCAGATTGACACATTGCGTTTATGTCATATGTGTTACATAGGCAGTCACCAAATTAATGAGTAGGGCGGGGCGTAATGTAAAAATCTTGAAATGCTCGGGTTTTAACAACCACTTGTCCGTTTTGTTTAATTGGTATAATTATGTTAGCTAGTGTGTATGTGTTCATGGTTTTAAAACGTTGAAATTCATCAATATGCATAGTGGGCGGGGCTTATTATATGATTTTGCTGAAAAGAGCTTGAAAACACGGTATCTTAAAATGATTAGTTGTATTCATGTCATATGTAGTAGACAGATAGTCCATGGTCTGTAGATGTGCCCTATTGGTTTTGGTGGTGATGTCATGCATATTAATGAATTGGTTGGGCTTAATGTAAAATTTGAAAATCAACCAACAACAAAATGATGCATCAGAACCATTAAACATTTTCGTTTTCTGGTTATCTATCATTGTTTATTGTTATGCTTTAATTGACCTCAAATGATATGTCACTAAGGAAAGAGATGAGTGGCTCCTATTGAGTTTGATTACTTGATAAACAGACTTCAAGTTTTCTTGTACCAACAAATATTAGGCTTTGTTCTTTATTGACTTAAAGAAGACATACACCCTTCATACAAAGTGAAGCTCTTTACTTGATGAATGGCAGGCACCTGCAGGAATTCTAAAATGAGCATTTACTCAATTCGTTCAAGTTTTGAGGATAAATATTTTCAAACTTTGTAATGCTGCTGCCATGTTTTGTAGAAATTTGAACTTTGATAATATCTCGCCTGTAATAAGAACTGAATGATTTTTATTTACGATATATTAATTATAAAGATAATAGTTTACTATTGTCTATTTTATGCATGTATAGTTTATGATTTATTTAATAGCGTTAGCAATTTGCGAGTCAAATTGACAAAAATGAAGATATGATAAAATGTATTTACAGGGAGGGTTTATCTATTCCCCCAAAGTATTTGGTGATAAAAAGTTTAATGTCAAAAGTGAAAAAAAGCTTATATTTGATAATATTTAAGGCTTTTTAATCTGTCATCCAAACAATTTTTGGTCTAAGCATAGAAAAAAGTTATGGTGCACTTTATAAAGAGTTGGTTCAAGTAAGTCATCTGTCCCACATCCCACCCCCAAAAGAAAGTTGTAACAAGTGAAACAAAGTAGCTAAAAGAAAGTCATGATAAGGTTTACTTATGAGCTGCAATTGTTCTTTTCCCCTTCAGTACTGGCTTGAATTTTACCTGAAGCTACTAATACCCTGTAAATTTTCTTTCTTCAGAGAGGAGAATGGACCCAGAACATCGACTACTGGGAGTCCAAGTGGAACACAAAGTGGAGGAGCCCCGGTCACCTCAACGTCTCTGCTTATGATTCCGGTGCTGAGAGAAAGATCCGAGTTGTCTCCATTGCTGTAAGTTGAATGAGCTGATTTACTAACTTAAGGAACAAATCTACATATTTAGGGATTTCATCACGTGACTCTTAACTCAACTAGACTTCACTTTGCAGGGCAGCGGGGTCATTGCGTTTCACGCGCCTTCACACAGCTCGGTCACATTACAGGTACAACAAGCATACTACATGCTAACCTACCAGTACCAGTTAAGCGAATTTTACTTAATGCAATTGTTTGTTCGCTTCTGATTTTACTTCATATTTTTCTTAAGTTTTATATTTTCACCGGGTATAGGAAGAGTAACTTTAACGTTGACACCAGCTGATTGTTCATTATACTTAGACAAAGCCTACATACCTAATATAAAGTGTTTGCTGCAAATCCTACAGTGACGTGTAGGTTGAAGCCGTCACGTCGTACAGCACAAACCCATTTCGAACGTCGATCAGGATCAGATGGAAATTGGTAAAATTTCTTTTTATTCCCCGCACACATCTATCTATTAGTGGAACCAACGGCACAGCAAGATTTCGGAATAATTATCTGACAAAAATAATCTTATTTAACAACATGCAAACGTATGTAAGTCTAATTAAGTGTACAGCAGATGACAGTTTTTTACCGACAAAATGGCGATGTAAACAAAGTCATGTGACCTTGTGACGTCAGCTGAAACACCCTTATTAGCTCTGTTGTTGGTTATTTTTTTAATTGCTTTTATGAA
Source organism: Chiridota heheva (assembly GCA_020152595.1). Taxonomy (NCBI): domain Eukaryota; kingdom Metazoa; phylum Echinodermata; class Holothuroidea; order Apodida; family Chiridotidae; genus Chiridota; species Chiridota heheva. Next base: position 895,664 of record JAIGNY010001933.1, on the reverse strand, counting down.
GCCTAAAAAAATCTTATTTATTTGCCATTTCTTCTGGAAAGTGTAAGGGAGGGGTGGGTGGATATTTTTCTTTCTTCGCCTGACACAAGAATGACACTTTTTCTGGTCTTTAAAGATCATTGTCACAAAGCACATGGAGCAGAAGGCGAGACGAGTGTTTAAGTGATCGAACAAATTGTATCTTGTGGGTGGTGTTTGCCAATACAGTTTCTCCCTGCACTTAGGGGTAATACATTATGTACTAGTATTTAAGCACACTCTAGAATGCATACCTCCGCCTCATTGCAATTCCAACATGCCTAGAATAATTTAAGGGCCATTTGATCCACATACCCAATATAATCTACCTCAGAAATCATAGGTCCAACAAGGTTTATCCTCGAGTTTTGATCTGTAATGATCATTTGCAATCTGAACACCTAAAGATTATCTTCTGATTGGATTCCTTCCAAGGCCATACAGTTGTTTTCAATTTTATTTAAGTGAAGCATCATTGTTTGAGCTCTGTTCAGCCTGGATTCACATTCCATCATTTTCCATTCATGACAGAAACCAATTGTTTCATTTTCTTTGATTCCAGAGAACACTTGATGTAAGTCTTTTGAGTCCAAAAAATTGATTGTTTGGATCTCTATTCAGACCGCAAAATCATTGTTCAGCACATTCCATTGGAAAGTATCAACTTAGTCTTGACAACTTAGCCTTGACAGATCTCATCCTAGAACATCCCCATTCCTCAATTTCTCCCCTTCCCCTGTTTCAATTAGTCCCAAATTCTATTCACTTCCTAAAAAAAATAAAAAAACCATACACCAAATTTAACCAAAATCCAATCATCACTTCTTGAGATATCTTGATGACAGATAAACACATCTTAAAGTGTCCCCACCCCTCCATTTGCACCCTTCCCCTGTTCCAATATGTCTCACATTTTAATCAGTTCTTTCATAAGCACTAACAAAACCACACAACAAATTTAATCTAAATCCAATTATCAGTTCTTGAGATATCTTGATGACAGACAAACAAATAGGGGCAAAAACATGTATCCACCCCATTTGCACCCTTTCCCTGTTCCAATGTCTCATATTTTAATTACTTCTTCCATAAGCAGCAACAAAACTCTACACTAAATTTAATCCACATCCAATCATCAGTTCTTGAGATACCTTGATGACAGATAAATTCATCTTAAAGTGTCCCCACCCATCCATTTACTTTCACTTGTGATTTTGAGTTTTCTTGCTTTTGTGTGTGAAGAAATCAATTAAGGATGGATGAGTTGGAAATGTTGGGTCAAAGGTTGGGAATTTCAATCTTGTTTTTATCTGCTGATAAATCTTTGACTGTCCAAAAAATATAAATATTTGTAAGTAGCTTAAATTCAAAGTGATATGCATTCACGTCCAGGCAGAGCACATCCGTATTAAAGATGTATAATAAGGGTGTTTCAGCTGACGTCATGAGGTCACATGACTTTGTTTACATCGCCATTTTGTCCGCGAAAAAAACACTTGTCATCTGCTGTACATGTAATTAGACTTACATATGTTTGCATGTTGTTAAATAAGATTATTTATTGTAAGATAATTATGCCGGAACATTGCTGTGCCGTTGGTTGCACTAATAGATGTGTGCAGGGGAATAAAAAGACATTTTTTGATTTTCATCTGATCCTGATTGACATCCGAAGTGTGTTTTTGATGTACAACGCGACACCTACGGTTCATTTGATTTGCAGTGAGCCCTTCATATCAGGTATGTAGGCTTTGTCCGAGTATAACGAACAATCAGCTGGCGTTAACGTTAAACTTACTCTTCGTATACCTGGTGAGTATATAAAACTTTCTGAACTGGTACTGGTAGGTTAGCATGTAGTATGTTTGTTGTACGTGTGATGTTACTGGGCCATGTGAAGACATTTGAAAAGCAACGGCGCTGCTGCCCTGCAAAATGGAGTCCTAGTTGAGTTAAGAGTCACGTGATGAAATCCTTCTAAAGGCAATTTTTACAAAAAAATTATGGTTATTTTTGCTCCTTCAACAGTTTTGAAGACAATTTTGCTTACTCTTGATATCACAAGTGCTTAAATTTGTACCCATCTTTTCTTATAGGTTGAGCCTTTCTTAACAAGGCGTACCAACAGTTTCCAAGGTAATGCTCGCTTTGAGGGATTCATCATGGACTTGCTGTCCAGAATCAAGTCTCACATCCGAGGAATCGACTTTGACTATGAGGTGGAGGTTGTTCCCGACAATCAGTACGGCAGCAAAGAAATTTACAGTGAAATCTGGGACGGAATGATTGGAGAGGTCGTACGAAGGGTAAGTTGATTAATAGTTATACAAGTGAGAGTTGTGGTTAGTTAAGAGAGTCGATTACAATCAACCCCAATCCTTGTGCAGGTCAAAATAAATTTTGGGGCAAGATAGTTTTGTCTAAAGATGATGTTCTTTTTTTGCAAAATTGTATCTAATTTACATCAGTTTTTGCAATCAAAAACTTTTCAGAACCTAAGGGTGGGGCCAGACTGCATAGTTTGCAAAGTGTGCACAGAGGATATTTTTTGGGCTTAGAAATATGCACTTGTCTAGAAATGTTTGCCAAGATCTTCAAAATGTGGGCCAATGTCTGGCAAATGTGCACTATCTATTTGATAGTGGAAATAGTACAAGAAATATTTAACAAAAGGCTGAAGTTGCAATATGATTCATGAAGACGTTTTCCTGTGTTTAGGCTATCAAGAACTTGACTTTTCTATACCTTTTAAGACCTAAACTAAAATTTCTTAAAAGATGTGCACCTAGAATCAAAAGAGTGCACCCAGAAAAACAACTGTGCACCAAAATCATGAAAATAAGATCTTCCGCACTAGATACAAACTATGCAACTGGGAGGGGGTAGAGATTCGTATTACCCCTTCTCCTGACTGGTTCTTTTGTCACATAAGAAGTATGATTATAATTTTTTTTAAATAGATATTACACCAGCATTCAAAATGTTGAAGTTGGTAGGAGTAGAACTTGCATGACAAAATGATATTTTGATTGGGACATTTTGAAAATAACATGAAATTCAATTTTTGAATCCTTGGTTGATCTTACATGATAAATTTGTGATTGATTTTTTTGCCTTTTACATCAAATTTGTATGCCTGTAGAGACGTATGGATAGAGATTTTGGGAATAAAACAGTTTTCTATATATTTTGAATGTTAAATGCCCAAATTCATTTTGCTGTTGAGGATTTATAGCTCTTTTTAAGTGATCAGATTATTGTGCTTTTTTTACAAAACACAAGTATTCATATTTTCCTCTCATTTTTTCTTCACTTGCAGAAAGCCGACATTGCTGCTGGACCACTTACAGTCACTACCGAACGTGAAATGGCTGTAGACTTCTCCTACCCATTCATGAGCAGTGGTATCAAAGTTTTGGTGAAGAATCCCTACAACGTGCAGCACTACCCATTCCGCATCATGTACCCATTCGGTATTGACGTGTGGTTTGTCAACATGTTCTGCTTCTTCATCACCGCTCTACTCTTGTGGCTCTACAACAAGTTTGATCCTTTTGAGTGGGGTCAGGTAGCCGAACGACAGGAAACCTTTGAAGAAAACGCTGATAATTTTAACTTCTCCAATTCTCTTTGGTTTTGCGCTACGACAATGTTTTTACAGAGCTACGATAATTCTCCTAAGTCTAATGCTGGCCGTTGTTTAGCGGCTTTCTGGTGGCTGTTTGTGCTGGTCATGGTGTTCCTTTATCTCTTCAATCTGACCTACTTTGTGACCACCAACAAGCGTCTGGTGTACGTCAAGAATGCCGAAGATCTCCTTGTACAGACCGACACAGAGTTTGGCACAATCGATCATGGTTCCACCTATCATTTCTTCTGGAGGTCTGCCGTCCCAGAGTACCAGCGAGTGCACCAGAGGATGATTACTACGAGGCCGTCAGTGTTTGTACAGAACATTTCGGAAGCGATCCAGCGTGTCAGGGCCAGCAACGGGCAGTATGCCTTCATTGGTGAAGCTGGAGAAATCACCTACTTGGCGAGCAAACCACCATGTGACCTGCTAGTGACTGGAGGTTTTATCTCACGTACAAGTTACGCTCTTGCAGTTCAGAAAAATTCCCCCCTCAAGGAACAGCTGTCGCATGCCATAGAGACGCTTCGTGATACAGGTGTGTTGGAGGATCTTGAAAAGGACTGGTGGGAGCAAAAGTTACAGCAACAGAGATGCGCTAACTTGACAGTATGGGAGAAGCAAGGAGTCTTTTCTTTCACAATAAATGATTTGCAAGGAATATACTACTTGTTGCTTTTAGGAGTCTTAAGTGCACTAATTGTCTTCGTTATTGAACTCATATGTTATAGTGTACAGGGAGGTAATCAAGGACGGCAAGGTCGGGCAAAGCAACGTGGTGGCGGTGGTGGTGGTGGTGGTGGTGCGCCACGTGGAGGAGGCGGTGGAGGGGCTCCTGGTGGTGGTGGAGCCCCTGCTGGTGGTGGCGTAGGCGGAGATAAGGGTAACATGTGGCTGTAGTATCCAACAAAAACATTTTAAGCTGATGGTGCCATAATTTGTATTGTTATAAATTGGTTATAATGGACTACTTTGTGTACGGAACCTTGGAGCTTCATACATTAAGTCCTGTCATTTTTGCCGAGTATTGAGCTTTACAAGAGTAAAAATAAAACGACATCATTAAAGATATCTTTAAGGACAAACTTAAGCATTTGATATTTATACTATTTATTCAGGATCGAGATGCAAGAGTATTCATACCACTGCAACGTTGAGAAGCACATCCATCAAATTTAACAATACTTAGGTAAATTTACAAATGGTTTGTTTTTGTAAGCTAATTGTAAAGAAGTGTTTCTAACAAAGGCAAATTACTAGAAAGAAAGAAGAAGAAAAAATGATTAGATTTCCAAAAGTCAGGTTGGATTCTTGATCTATACAAGAGTGGGAACATGGTCCATGCCTAAGTTTTGCAACTTCATTGTTGCTTTATTAGTGGTACCTTTTTGCTCCATTAGTGGTACCTTTTTGCCCTCTTCATGTGATGCCTGGAGTGTCAGCTCTGAGGTATGTGCAAATAGTCCTGCATTTGTGCGGTCTGGACCCCAACCTGGTGATTGAGAAAAAGGAGGGGGAAGTCTTACCGACACTTCCCGACGTATCACCATTCCCTACCAATGAGGTAATTTGTTATTAATCTCATGGAACTGGGTCTTATTTGGCCATCTCTCCTCGTGTTTGACATGCCATAGAAGTTGGTGCATTTTGGGAATTGTTTTAAATTTCGATGTATAGCTTGTATATCAGAAGCTTTGTAAGAAAAAATAAGTTTTATAATCATGACAAAATTTTCAGTGTTGTTTACCATTGTAACGTAAGGGCTTAGTATTCATTTTCTTTTTAAAGTTTTTTTACAGTTTTTTTTTACTCTCTTCAGAAGCAAGACATGAGATACTGGTAATGAATTTGATGCATTATCTCTCTAGTTTTCGCCCTCACACATCGATCTATTTGGGGGCCTTAATCTCCCATTCATTGGTTATTTTGTTTCACCGTTATGTTTCATAGTAATACTTGTACCTGGTAGATTAATTCCATGAAATAATTTGTCCTGTGGCATTTGCAATTATGTCAGGAAGATGTTATACAATTGAAAATGGATATTTTTAGCTATAATTTAAATTTTTGGATTGTTTTTTTTATGGTTAGAGGGATACTACTACACGAATGGAGTACATACGTGTGGTGTTATGAAAGTCTTTAGATACAAAACCTTGATTACAAAGAATCTTTCATGTAAAATTTATCGTCTATTGTGCGTGTAATGATTGCCAAAAAGTGCCACATCGCTTGAAAAATTCAAACTTTTTTTTTCTTCAAAACCTTAATTTTGTGCATGCAGAAACTCGCGGAGTCTATGTAAGATAACTTAAATTCATGAATATCACACCAAAGAGTTTGCTATGATCTCAAACTAATAAAATGCCAAATAACCCTAACTTGTTTTGAAGAAGAATTATGTAGTTGCTTGGTAACTGTGCCAGGTGCATAATGAGAGGCTGTGTTGTTTAAGAGAGCTGTGTTACTGGTAGAGGCTTTGAACAAAATTATCAGCAGGCGTTTGTATATATACCATTCATTTGTATTTTATTCAAGAAGAATTCCTTTTGTGAAATTCCTACCCTTGCGTCTTCGAACAATTTTCTTCTTAACATACTCAAGATTTAAGTTGACCTCTCTGACACTATGGACCACACTTGTCATTCCTACGCACCGCTATTCGTCAGCAAATCAAGAGGCCAGCAAATCAAGAGGTGGGATTTTTAAGGCTGGTAATGAAAAATGCTAAAACCCATGATTCTCTGACCTTTCTTACCTGGTTGTTTTCTGTTGTTTTTATGTATTCAAAATTCCACAAGGTCAAAGGTTACAAAAGCCTTGTGGCATAATTGTATTCATTTAGTCACTCCAATGGAATAGTCTGTATTCATGAAATGAATTTTATCAATAGTTTTTTATGTCGGTAGCAAATGATTTCCATGTTTAAAATCGCAAAAAATCCTATCTTATTTTCTAAGAAGCAGAAAGTGCACCAATGTATAGAAAGGTTTTTGATTAGCTGCACAATGTATTCAAATTAAGGGGCGGTTTATGTTATTATTGGGAGTGAATGGCAGAAAAATGTAATTTTAAGAAGTAGACACTCCTAGTTCCAGGGGATAAATGGATGTACAAATTTTTTATAAAGTGAGCTTTAACTATCTCAGTCATTGAATAAATATGTAAGGGAAAATAACTTATTAATGTTTATTTGTGTCTTTATCACATGACAGCAGTAGGTTGGGGATGCTACGGGAATTGGCGGAAGGGGAAGCAAGGGGGTCACTTTCCCCACTTTTTCCGAATTTATATATTTTGTTTGGTGATTTCTACCCCACTTTCGACTACTCCACTTTCAGTAGACAAACGCCACCTATGCTACGGGAGGATAGGGTGCTACGGGAGGATAGGGTGCTACGGGAGGATGGGGATTTTACGGGAGGAGGGATGCTACAGGGGGCGGTAGTAATACAGGGAGGGGGCTGTGACTATTTTTCCACCATAAAAGATTTGCACTTAATCGAAAATTGTTTGGTATGTTATTTATGATGTTTTCTCCGTGTGGCAAAGCGACTCCTATATTCCTGTTCTCTTTTATTTTAAATTATGTGTGCATGGCATGTATCGTGAGAGAAAATAAATGATTTCACACAACAGGGTAACGTGGTAAACAGTGGCGTAAGTTGTATGCGTTCCCAGGCGCTGCAACATTGGGCCCTGACCCAAAGGGGCCCCCGGCCTTGATGAGGTACAAGTAACAAGAAGGCTTCAAAGTCCTCCCAATCCACCCCCACCCTATGGCGTAGGTAGACCTTTTTTACAGGGGAGGGGGGCATAAATATTTCCGAGTCCAAGCCCCTCTCCTCCCCCTTACCGAAAAGTCAGGTATTTTAAAGGAATACTAGGAAAATTTGATCCCCACACCCTTAGCTACACCACTGCCCTCGCCACCAACCTTACGCCACTGGTGGGAAATGTAAGCAACAAAAAGGAGTAGTTCAACAAACTCACGAAACCCAATTACTCATGGACAGTGTCCAAAGTCTCGTATCAGATCTGATTTAGTCATTGGTTGGTTCTTTTTGAGAGTAGAGGCATACATCGTGGCGTTATACGTTGTGGACAGGGCCGCAATGGAGATGAAAGGTCAACAGAGGTCCGATTTCAGGGGTGGCCCCATGAAGACGAACATTTCAAGCAAGATTCACACAGGCTCTAGTTACAAGTCAACTAATTTTAAGGCACAAGAAGGCAATGAGTTACAAACAAATAAAATAAACATGTTCATTAGTTTTTAATGCTACCTGGTGGAACCAGTGGCGTAACGCTTAAGGGGTCCTTGCCGGTTAGGGCATTAGGCCCCGACCTCTAGAATCCCCCTCCACCCCCACCCCCAAAAAAAAAAAAATGATAATAATAATAATAATCATTTAAAGAATAATAATAGTAATTCATATTCTAAAAAAAATCATGACAATATATAGAAAATATTAACAAAAAATAAAATAATAAAGCATCCCTGGCAATGACAGGGCTGATGCAGCTGCTAAGCTTTCCCTCACCCTGAAATTTCGTCAAAATATACCATTTGGGCCCATTTTAGAGGGTGCCTGACGGCTTTAATGGATATGGGACCTATATGAAATTACAACTCTGATCTTAGGGTCCAACGTGTATATGCGGGTATGTTGGTCCACGAGCTAGTTTAGAAGCCCCAGGGCACCAAAGGGACGAAAAACGCCAATTTCAACAAAACACTACATAATATGTCATTTGGGCCCATTTTTTTAGTATGCCTGACGGCTTCAATGGATATGGGACGTATATGAAATTACACCTCTGATCTTGGGGTCTAACGTGTATATGCGGGTATGTAGGTCCACGAGCTATTTTAGAAGCCCCAGGGTACCAAAGGGCCGAAAAACGTCAATTTCATTAGGTCACCACGTAATGTCATTTGGGCCTATTTTTTTAGTATGCCTGACGGCTTCAATGAATATGGGACCTATATAAAATAAATCTTCTGATCTTAGGGTCTAACGTATATATTATGCGGGTATGTTAATCCACGAGCTATTTTAGAAGCCCCAGGTCACCAAAGGGCCGAAAACCTGAAATTTCGTCAAAAAATGCCATTTGGGCCCATTTTAGAGGGTGCCAGACGACTTCAATGGATATGAGACCTATAGGAAATTACATCTCTGATCTTAGGGTCCAACTTGTATATGCGAGTATGCTGGTCCACGAGCTATTTTAGAAGCCCCAGGGTACCAAAGGGCCGAAAAACGTCAATTTCAACAAGTCACCAGGTAATGTCATTTGGGCCCATTTTTTTAGTATGCCTGACGGCTTCAATGGATATGAGACCTATATAAAATAAATCTTCTGATCTTAGGGTCTAACGTGTATATTATGCGGGTATGTTAATCCACGAGCTATTTGAGAAGCCCCAGGGCACCAAAGGGCCGAAAACCTGAAATTTCGTCAAAATATGCCATTTGGGCCCATTTTAGAGGGTGCCAGACAACTTCAATGGATATGGGACTTATATAAAATTACTCCTCTGATCTTAGAGTCTAACGTGTATATGCGGGTATGTTGGTCCACGAGCTATTTTAGAAGCCCCAGGGCACCAAAGGGCCGAAAAACGTCAATTTCAGCAAGTCACCACGTAAATATGTCATTTGGGCCTATTTTTTTAGTATGCCTGACGCCTTCAATGGATAGAGACCTATATGAAATTACACCTCTGATCTTAGGGACCAAGGTGTATATGCGGGTATATTGGTCTAAGAGCTATTTTAGAAGCCCCATGGCACCAAAGGGCCGAAAGCCTGAAATTTCGTCAAAATATGCCATTTGGGCCCTTTTTAGAGGGTGTCTGACGGCTCTAATGGATATGGAACCTATATGAAATTACACCTCTGATCTTAGGGTCCAATGTGTATATGCGGGTATGTTGGTCCACGAGCTAGTTTAGAAGCCCCAGGGCACCAAAGGGCTGAAAAACGTCAATTTCAGCAAGTCACTACGTAATATGTCATTTGGGCCATTTTTTTTAGTATGCTTGACGGCTTTAATGAATATGGGACGTATATGAAATTACACCTCTGATCTTAAGGTCCAACGTGTATATGCGGGTATGCTGGTCCACGAGCTATTTTAGAAGCCCCAGGGCACCAAAGGGCCGAAACCTAAAATTTCATCAAAATATGCCATTTGGGCCCATTTTAGAGGGTGCCTGACGGGTTCTATAGATATGTTGCATATGTCAAGTTCCGTATGGTAGGTAAAAACACTAAGTCTGAACAAAGAGCTTCTGCTCTTTGGTCTGAATATGAATCTGAGTCTGAATCTGAATCTGAATCTGAGGCTAACTTCAGGTTGGTGCAGAAACTGTACAACGCAAGTGGTAGGCTTTAAGTTAGTGACAAAATGCATGATTCAACGTTAAAATTCTGTAATTTATGACTTTTTTTTGTTAATGATAATGGTTCCCGTCCTCCAAAAAAATTACAAATCTTAGAAAGGAACTTTGCTGGTTTTCGTGTCTGCATAACGCCATTTAATCTAAACGGAAATCTTAAAACAGCAATTTTTAGTGGAATGAACAATCTTTAAAAAAACTCGCTCTCTATCGTATCTTGTCGTTTTCTCCACCCGGCCCAGCCGGTACGCTATCACTCAGTCACACGACTCCTTACGCATCGCTGTCCACGTCCACCGGTCGAATAGTTCACCATGCTGAAACAAGTATGGCGGCCATAAACGCATTACGACTTTTTGTACAGAAGTTTCGTCTCTCGGCCTTTGGTCTATACGTAGTATAGGGCGAATGACGTCACGCTCTCTGGGCGTACTGAGTGAAATGTTTATCTCAGAAACCAAAGAGCTTCTACTCAGAAACAATAGCAATCAGGGAACGTCAGCCAACAAGGAAAAAATAAAACAGAACAGATCAGTGGCCAGTGGGGAAGTAACAGGCCTGGAACGGGGGTAGCCTATATGACGAATAACAAGCCTACTTTTATTG
>JAIGNY010001933.1:840000-880000 GCA_020152595.1 Chiridota heheva | reverse complement strand
ACGGCTGATCAAAGTTTAATCAGCTTTTAATTCATGCGAAATTTGTGATCTATGACTGGGCAGACGGTGCATATCTTTCCTAATCTTAGTCATTAAAAATTATGAGAAAGTCTCTTCCTTCATGCTAACATTGTATTAGGACATGGCAAAGACTCAAAAGCAGTTTTAGTCAGAATTATCTGCGGCGCTTGATAGACATTTAAAGAACTATGATAGACATTTAAAAACAAAGGATTTACAAAAGAAAATACCAAGGTCGCACTGTAATACGTAACAAAATTTGCATAAAATATGCAAATTAATGCTTGAAATTTAAAAACGCTGCATGTAAAATGGTCATTGAGTTGAACCGATTTTTAATTAAACGTTTGCCACATGATGACTTTTAAAGCACTTAGGCTAATGTAGCCTCTTTTCACATCCGTATATACCTTTAACATGATATTACAAGCTGACGATGTTCGGCATCATCATAACATGGCGGTATACCCTACCCCATCACCATAGACACAAAGACTCGTACATGAACAAAACAAGATAACTTGCCTTCAAATTTGTTTTTATTACATAATACGACGAAAATAGACTTGGATATAGTTCATCTGTACAAAATATTGTACAAAAAGGATAGGTAATTACAAAAAGTGTTTAGAAAATTACATTGATTGTGTTCTACTGTCATGTAAATTTAGAAATGCACTTTATACTATGCGTTTTAATTTATGATCAAATGATTAACCACTTGATCACATAATGAAATAATCGCATGATTGATTGATCAAGTTAATTACAATGGCAAATGCATTAAAATATCGGAATATAATTCTTAGTAAACAATAGTGTTTCTTTCCCATCAGTCATATCAGTCGTTAATTTTATGCAATTTCCCCACAATTTTGTGTTCTATCCAAATAGTTTTAAACATTTAGAATGACTTTAAAAATACAATAAACATTTTTCTCATCACCCGTTGTTTGAATAAAATTCGTTCCAAATGAAAATTCTACACTTGTCAAGGCTTGAAGTTTAAAGCGTCGTATAAAGTACAGTCCGGTTCGTACCCCCGATCGGGAGAACATTTTTGTTCTCCCGATCGGGGGATCCTTTACAGAAGTATCCCACAATGCATCTATCCAAAGTTAAAGTTTGTATAGGAATAACATAAGAATCAGAAACATTTCGAGCGTGGAAAACTCAACCACTGCGAAAGGTTCAAAGTTTTCTTCACGATTTGAAATAATGGCATATGAATTATCTTTTCACCGTGCGCTTTCAAAATTCGCCGTGCAGTTTTTGACAAATTTGAAGAAAAGTGATAAATTCTTATTATGTGTTACCTTTAGGCAGTCGCATTTTCACAAGGTTTTTTTAAATTATGAGAAATAACTTAGGGATTTGTGAAAATTATTTAGCAATAACTGCATGATAGTAACGAAGTTGTTTTACGTTCACGAAATTAAACATGAACAGCGCAAGCTTTGTTACAAACCTTTAATGAAACGACTGATAAAACGTCTATGACTGAAACTTCACAATACAAATGGTGGCTCCCATATATCACTGTAAGCTCAGTGCGTATGCTTGAGTCTCCCGATCGGGGGACTTATTGAGTCCCCTGATCGGCGATACGAACCGAACCGACAAAGGAATGTCTCACACCCTCCACTTTTTGTAACTTGTTTAAACTTAAAAATCAGTTTATGATAAAAAATGAATTAATCCTACAATAAAAATAATTGGTCCCATGTACAAATCTGATCACTTAGATGTTTTAAAGATAACAAAAATAATCATAGTTGCGAAATCCTATTTTATTCTATCCTACCAATAACATATTTGATTTGTGGGGTCCGTCGATATCTACAATTTTAAACAAGATCCGATCACAAAGAGTTTACAAATATCTCTTTGAAAATCAACCAGTCTTTCTTTTGAAACAAAATAATGCTTTTGTCATGTGTGTGTGGCCGTTCCAAGTTTGCTTTGAAGGAGACGAATTTAGAACCAAAACACTAAACTGGCAGATTGGGCAGAGGCGTAGGGAGCGGGGACTGAGGAGGGAGGAACTGCCCCCTCTGAGCTGCTGAGAGGTTTTCATCTGTCTGGGTGCATGCTTTCCTGCTGGTTGCGAGGTAAAACTGGGAAATTATTAACAAAACAATGGTAAGATTGAAGGAAACTTATTGAAAATTGTGGTAAAATTTGGTAACACTTTCCTAAAATTGAAGATTTACCCAAAATTGAAGGAAATTTCCTGATTAGCACCAATGTTCGATGAAAGATTAATTTTTCAGTGCAATATTTCTGCTTATAATCGGGATTTGGGGGGTTCGCCCCAGAGGTGTCCCTTCCTACGCCCATGAAACTGGGGATACCATCTTGTAGCCCATCTGTCATCCAGCAGTATGTCCGTCTTACTTTTCCTTATACATAAAGACTGTTCGAACTTTGCCAAAACGATAGGATATGTTTTAACTGGACCATGCAGCTTTCTCGTGGACTATGAATTTTGAATAACATTTGGTTGAAATGATTTTTCAAATTCACGAAAATGAATATTTGCCAAGAGCTAGAGGCTAACGGCGTGTTTTTCGTATTTTGTTGCAAACCTGCATCTCACTAGGCATACAAATTGCCTTACACTACCATAGGTAAACTGGTTTACTGGTAGTTAAGTATTCACCGTGCCCCGAGACCCAAAATATAAATCAGTATTAAAGTCACCCTTGGCATACGCAGTCCTCATAGCTATGACATCCTGAAATATATGTCTAACTGCTAGCACAGAGGACTGGTTATCGTAAATCATATCCACTCTGTTGATTTATTACTTACTGGAAGTGCGCTTGCGCCCTTTCCACCAGCATCCCTATTGGAGCTCACGTCATAAAAATGTCCAAAATCATCGCCAGCACCTTCCAGATTGGTCTGCATCCCCCACCGCCGTCTCTGCCGGGCATTGGGAATTTGCTTTTCCACTTGTTAATAAACAAAATATTATAAGCCATCCATTCAATCACAAATATGATGAATGAGCAGGTTATACCAATAGCTAGCATATAATAAGGTCCTTGAGCATCGTGAATGGTTATTGAAGCCTTTGATTGCGTTTCCCAAATCGAATCATTTTTACATCTAAGGTCTCTACTGAATTCCATATTCGCTATTTTGTCCAGAACCCCTCTTTTCTTAAGGAGTTTGATCACGTGAGTCAACTGATCCCTTAGTGGGGATCCAGATGTTACACCTAATGCAAATTTAATAATTCCGAGAGAATGACTGCCGACAAACAGGCGACATGGCTTGCGATCGCTTGCCGTTTTTAATATGCGTTCCTCACCGAGAAGTGTGTATCGGGCATCCCATTGTCTTCGCACTCTGTATACAGCGTCCTCTAATCTGTTCTCTACGAGGTTATTGTCATCCGACGTCATCATTCGATCAAAGATCATCTTAGGGTAGTATGCATTATTGTATCTGTAGAAATCGTAAGAAGGACTGTGTCCCACGACACCGAACTGGAATTGATCTTGATAAAGCAGGTCATGTTCATCTTTCACGTTTATCGCCGTTTTTGAGAATTTGAAAACCCGATTCAACATGGCACCATACATAAAAACTGTACACATAGCGAACATGAACCAGAAAAGGGAAAGAATCCTCACTGACCACGACTTTGGCCCTCTTGAGTATCCCATCCAAAATCCAGTAGAAAGAACAAAAAAAATTGAATTTAAGAAGGAAAACGTAAGCCCCTCCTCCTCGCTCGCTTCGCCTCTCACCGCTCGTTTCCGCCATTCGTAGGGGCTGAAGTAAGCTAGAGCAAAAACCAAACAGGATGTTAGAGAGCCGCATATGAGTAAGGCCATCCACGCGTCCCAGTGATAAGGAAAGACGACAGCAAATGGGTACTCAAACGACCAGCTCGGGTGAAGCATCAGAAGCTTAATGTTTCCCTTGTACCAATAAGTTGTAAAGTCGATGGCTTTTTCGCGGGCCCCGTTGCTAACAAAGGCGCCGACAGCAATATCTGCGTTCTGAGAAAGAAGAACCAAAGGTATTATTAACATCGAATAACTGCGAAGTATAGTATGAGTAAACAATATATGGAATTATTCAGGCGCACAGTGAAAAGGGATCCAAAGGGTGAAACTGCATTTCCCCAAACAGGATAGAATGGCACAAATTTCCTCTTGCCTAATTGGCTTAAATTCTGGACCCTAACCCCGACCTAGTTAACTCAATTGAGTCCAATTGCTATCCTGTTTCGAAAAAAATTGACCTGACCGTCCGTCATATGAAGGTATCCCATAGAGACCAAGATCATAATGTCATCATTGATCATTATAATCTCGAAAGGCACACTGATTTTGCGATCTGTCTTCCTGTGGTATCTTTAAAATGCCATACAAAAAGCATCCCTATTACCTGATTATCAGATTACGTCATAGTTACTTACCCCATCCTCCAGCTCCTTGACCATTCCATCCCATTCACCAGATGACAAATCCAGGGTCCCATACTGCCCTCGGTTTAACAGATTCACTCTGAAAATGAAAATGAAACACACGAGTTTGCAAAAGATATGCAGGGGTGGGATGGGGGTCGGAAAATGGATTTACAGTGTTTTGTTTCTACTGCGTTTTTGTCCAGTTTCTGCAATGGGTGCACTGTAAAAAAAAATATCTGTAAAAAATTACAGACTTCTCTGGCATCTGTATCGCCAGACATGTTTGTTATTTTCACAGACAGTTTTGTAAAACATTTCTACAGATAATTTCTCAAACCTAACCAAATTGATGTATATAATACCAATTTATCTGTAAAAGCACTTTACAAAACAATCTGTGAAAATTACAAATATGTCTGGCAACACAGATACCAGAGATTTTTGTAATTTTCACAGAGGAATTTGTAATGTATTTACCCTTGATTTGTAAAAACTACCAAGTAAATGGAAATAACGAAGAATTTATGTGATATCCCAGACTTCTCAGCTTTTCCTTCTGATGCCATTGCTTCCTCCGTCTTCCTCCTGATCTCCTTCAAGGTCTTTATTCTGTCGTACTGTGATGCACCTGCATCAATTCCATATTGTATTGCATTTCGTTTCAAAATCCCTGCAATATGACTGACTGCCGATGCTTATGTCCGTAACAGTACGGGAACATAATACGTATTACTTAGCATGTAATATAGGCCTAATACTGTAATAGCGAATAGTGAATTGAAAGTTTGTCAACACACATCAGCTGTAAATTAATGCTTTGTGGAAGAAAACTTTACGAAAATTCAATTGAAAAAGAAATGCGGTGATTTTATACCTACAATTTTTGCTATTTGATTTTTAACCATATGATGTTGTGCAAAGATTCTGGCTTGCAACACTGCACCGCGGCCGGTGCAAAAGTAAATTTTGGCCCCTGCCCTTATTTCCTAGGAAATTTGCCCCCCCAGCAGACAATTAAGCCGTAGCCATCCAGTACATTTGGTCCCCCTCGTATCAAAAGCGGTCCGCTAGGAAATTTGGTCCCCCTTGTAGTAAAAGCAGTCCGCTAGGAAATTTGGTCCCCCTCGTAGTAAAAGCGGTCCGCTTGGAAATTTCATCCCCCTTGTAGTAAAAGCGGTCTGCTAGGAAATTTGGTCCTAGGAAAATTGCAGACAACAACTTGTCCCCCTTTTGCAAAAAAAAGCCCTACTTCTTCCCTCACAGCAAATCTCGCTGCCGTTCTGCGTAAAGCACGCTGTTTTTTCTTTAGTGTATCCTGATGGGTACTACCCAGTTCAAAGAAAATATTATATTTCTTTTCCACCGAAGAGCCTACTGGAAGCCATTTTCTGTTCGTGGGCAACGGCGCTGTTTTCCGTACATAAATATTACTAACTTCAGTTTTAGCTTATCACTTCAGTTCACAAAATTAATTAAAGGAACCGTACAGACACACCAGTAAATTACCTAGTAAAATAAGTCCAAAGGGGACCAAATTAACTAGACATTCCTTAGAAAATAAGAATCGGGGGCCCAATTTTACGGGGAATGGAAGAGAGGGGGGGGGGGGGGGAAGGGAGAAATTGACTATCACACCGGTCTTAATTTGCACAAACTTATATATGATTAAGCAAAATTACAGAGAAATGAAGTAAAATTAACTTCATAATGTTTATCTGTAAATTCATTTACAGATTCTACTGAAAATGTACAAAATCTTTTTTTTTTAACAGTGATTGATCACCTTGAGTGTTGTATCGTAAAAGGGGTAGGGGTAAAAGGACGGTACAATCATATCCACGGACGGTGCTTAGTGAGTACCACGGGAGAAATGGAGGGGTTGGGTCCAGACCACACTATTTCAGAGATAACGTTACCTTACAGCCTTAGGTACTTTAAACCCTCGTTTTAGAACGTTGACATTAAATGCATTTTCTATTTGCCTATCCGCTGGTATTTCTGCTTTACAGAGTGCAAGTGTGTATTTTGTTTTTGAATGAACTTACTAAATAAATCAAACCCAAAGGAACTACATGTTTCTTTGAACGCAATGTCCGCCACTGCTCAATCAAAGTATTGCTATGCTTAGGTGTGCTATTAAGATTTATTACTACTAGTGGCGCAACGAGTGTCTTAGCTTATTGCGCGGTATTCGGACTCCCATAAAAACAAATCATCGTGCAGTGTTATTACTTGCCCCACCACAAAAATGGGTTTAATATATACCCTTTGCATTTGCCTGCTTACAGTGGTGTTGGAGAGGGGGGGCGCGGTAGCGAAGGTCCAGAATTGGGACATGTCCTATTTATACATAAGAAACACCAAACTTTCTCTCCTGCTTTGAACGCATAAAAAACCTACTCCCCCTTTGACATTTTATCCTCATTTTGGAAGAAATGGAAAATCTTTCTTTGCGAAAAGTAGGCTGAGACGAGTCCCCAAGTCACACACAGTGCAGCGCTACGGGAGCACGGGCAGTGGGGGGAGGGGAGGTTAACCCCGCGAGATCGCTTAGTCCCATAATGTTTTGTTAAGTAACATATTCTATCTGTTTTATAGACTTTTCCCCCTACAAAAGACAAAATTGCCTCTCTCTCTGTCTCTTGCCTCTAGTATCAAAATCCTTTATATTCCTAATAACGGGATCAAACTTACTCGAAAGTAAAGTCAATGTGAAGTTCGTCCTCCATGACTTTCTTTATTTCCTTCAGCAGCTCCCACCCCATCCCTTGGAACCTCTCATCATTGTCGTAATCAGGTTTGATACTATTGTAACGTATCCTCTCCCAGTTTTTCTGCATAAAAATTGGTGGTTCCTGCAATGAAAATAAATGGAACCATCAGCTGTCGTTCATTCGATACACGGGGAAGTTTATAACAAGACGTTAGTAGTTCTCGATTTTAATGGACTCATGAATATTCATGCCAACTCTTGCTAAAGAAATGTGATACACCATGCAAGAGTATAATAACATACTAAGGGCAGGACCTGAGGGATGGCACCAGGATGTGGCCGTGGCAATGGATCATGGGTGTAGGAAGCTTTCGAAAGTATTGGGAGGGGGAGGGGGGGGGGGGGTTCGGAGGGGGAGGGGGTAGCACGACCTCCTATAGAGAACTTCCCAAGTCATATAGATAAATTATGTCCTCCAAATAATATCGTAAAATCGGCATTCCATTTTTAGAAAGCGGCACTTTTCCATATGGGACTGACGAAAGTCTATAGATAAATCAATGATCGACACACACAAAGGATTATTGTCCACGACTTTGCTAAAAGATAAATTTGGAGATAAATCTTTAACAATTGATGGACGTTTTCAAAAGGAAAAGTTTTTTTTGTTATAGAAAAGTTGGGAAACGTGCCCATTTTCCTACTATTTTGTCAGTAGTTAAAGGGGCACTTCATGTTGAAAGGTGCACTTTTGTAATATTTGTTTTAAAAGGTGTGCGCACATTCCTCCAGTTCTTGCACCTTTGACAGTAATTAAGAGGCACTTTTCATTTTCAAAGCGGCACTTTCGTCATTTTTCGGAAACGTACAGGGCGTGGTGGCCCCAGGTCCTACAACTATGTAACAGACCATTGTCTAACATATTTCGTATTATTCACCAACAAATGAGAAAGATTTCGCCTGACTGTCTGACTAGGGACGAGATGTCCCTGAGGGGGAGTGTGTTATTATTATCATTATCATTATTATTATTATTATTATTATTATTATTATTATTATTATTATTATTATTATTATTATCATTATCATTATTATTATTATTATTATTATTATTATTATTATTATTATTATTATTATTATTATTATTATTATTATCATTATCATTATCATTATCATTATCATTATCATTATCATTATTATTATTATTATTATTATTATTATTATTATTATTATTATTGTTGTTGTTGTTGTTGTTGTTGTTGTTGGTGTTGTTGTTGTTGTTGTTGTTATTGTTGTTGTTGTCGTTGTCGTCGTCGTCGTCGTCGTCGTCACCATCACCATCATCATCATCATCATCATCATCATTATTATTATTATCATTATTATTATCAATATTATTATTATTAATATTATTATTATTATTATTAATATTATTATTATTAATATTATTATTATTATTAATATTATTATTATCATTATTGTTGTTATTATCATTATTGTTATTATTATTATTATTATTATTATTATCATTATTATTATTATCATTATTATTATTATTATTATCATTATTATTATCATTATTAATACACTTATAAAGCGCACATTAATACGTAGCAAAACATAATCTATGGCGCTGTACAAATAACAAAAACAAAATATATCAAACTAAATATAAAGAAATGTAAAACAAAAACTGAAAACCAAAGCAAATTCAATAACCGAAACAAACTAACTTGGACTAAAAGGACTAAAACAAGATTAAAATAAATAAGAAATTAAATCGTGGTCAATAAAAACGTTGGTATAGAAGAGCACAAACAGTTTCAGCTTAAAAATAGTTACAGTGTGTTTCCAAACAGATTAAGAAAGATTTCCCAGACGAGGAAGTAGATTTACCAAGGGAAATGTACCCCCATATACGACTACCCGACTCACGGCCCCCTCTCCAGAGCACAACAGAATGATTGAGAATTGAAATAATTTTGAAAAGAAGTTTGTATGTCTGACATGTAGGCAGCATTTCACATCCATAATCTGAATACCGTGTGTTTGATTGATGCAGTGTTTTTGATTGGTCTAAAGGTACATGGACAGGTAGCAACCACTTTGCATAAATTGATACAAGTGCCCTTCATAAACACTCACCACAAACACTCAACAAAATCGATCCCAAAATGTGAAAAACCCGGCTTATTTTTAGGTCTCCCAAAGTATGCTCATTACGTATTTGTTTTTTCGTGACGTAGGAATAAGACAGTCACGTTATTCACTCCGATGGCATGACACAAATGGTATAATAACCTGTAAAAATTCTCCATTAACTTTCCTTTTACCCTTTCCCCAATCGTTTACCCACTCAATAAATGAAGCATAACTTTTTTAAATTATGTTTATCCGTACCAGTTTTGTACACATGTACAATCATTTATACGGATTCTTAATTTTGTTCCAAAAATGGTTGTATGTGTATGCACAACACTAACGTTATGTAAATTTAGTGTTGGCTACCATACAGTAATACCCACAACCTTGTGTAACGAGTGGAGTTGTCTGATTATAAAGAATTTAACTGGAACTGAACTTGGAATCGATATTTCCTCTTATCCACAATAAAATGTCACAAAATATATAACAAGAACATTGGTAGTTATCAAATTCAAGTTGAAGCGATATTCTTCCCTTTGATGCAATGAAACTGACGCAGCATGTCATTACGGCTGACAGATCAGAATGACACCATGGAGGTCTAAAGTAGTACATGTACCTCCATGGTGACACAGTACAGGCAAATATGCATTGTAGCGCTGCTAAAAGCCGTGTCCTTTTTCTTACGTCACACGTCTTTTTTTAATAGTGGAAGTCCAGCCGTTTCTTGGGGCTTACTATTTCACTTTTTTGCGAATATCTCAGAAACGAGTGAAATTTTTTGATAGATATATATTAACAGATTAATGAATTGTTCATAATATTAAAAGGAACAAATTTATGGCAATTTGTCTGTGAATGTACCTTTAAAGTGTTCAATCATAATGTAACGGCATCAAATATATTCCACCGAAGAATGTAATTAATTTATTTCCAACTAAGTTTATTCCCCAACTAAATATATTGAAAATGTGAACTTACTGGCACAGCTACAACTTTAATGAATGTTGAGTCAGCCTGTCGAAATGCTTTTATATATAATCGCGAACCTTCAACGCCAGGCCATTTCTTACTGTTAACCTGCTCCCACGTTTGCGGATCCTGAGCATAAAACCCCAACTGATTTCAAGAAGAAAAAAATACATCTCATAATGATTCAATTAATCAAAGAAATAAAAAAATCGTTCTCTTAAAAATGTAATGGTTAATTTACACTCAAGACTGCAAGATATGCAGTTAAATTGTCTAGAAAAAGACTTGATTCAAATTAATTGGGAAATTCGTATACAGTTCGGTTCGTACCGCCGATCGGAGGACTCAAGCATCCACACTGAGCTTACAGTGATATATGGAAGTCGCCATTTTTATTGTGAAGTTACAGTCATAGACGCTTATCAGTCGTTTCAGTGAAGGTTAACTTTGTAACAAAGTTTGCTTTGTACATGTTCAATTTCGCGAAAGTAAAACAACTTCGTTACAATCACGCACTTATTGTTAAATAATTTTCACAAATCCCCAAGTTATTTCTCATAATTTCAAAAAACCTTCTTAAAGCGCGACTGCCTAACACATAATAAGATTTTATCACTTTTCTTTAAAGTTCTCGAAAACCGCACGGTGAATTTAAAAGCGCACGGTGAAAAGATAATTCATATGCCATTATTTCAAATCGAGAAGAAAAATTTGAACCTTCACAGTGGTTGATTTTCCCTGCGTTCGATTTTTTTCGGATTCTTATGTTATTCCTATACAAACTTTGAATTTGAATAGATGCATTATGGGCTACTTTTGTAAAGGATACCCCAATCAGGAGAACAAACTTGTTCTCCCAATCGGAGGTACGAGCTGGACTGGTATATTTTCACATCCCCTGCATCAGACATTTTAAAATTCTGCCTGAAAATGTGCGGGGGCGGACAAGTTTCCCCTGCTTCTCAGGAATTACGGCCCTGGTATATAGGTAATGCAACCTTACCTCATTTTCGGCCCACTGATCCTTCCCAGAGTAGATGTTCACTGTAAAATTCACACGATCCCCACGGTCGTTAAACGATACCATCCCGGAAGCACCTTTAAAATTGATCTAAAAATAAAAGAATTTAAACAAGTACGGATTGATTGATTGACTGATAAACGGTCACTTTAAGCTAAAGTATACCAAATAAAGAAGAGTTTAATCAAGAATTAAATTAGAGATGATATACTTGACTTGTCCTTCTCTTAAAAATTTGTTCCAGCAAATCATAACCACAAACTTACTGTAGCAAATAGTGATACCACTTTATCTTAAATAAAATAACCACACAATAAAGACTTCATCCATTGCTAATATGATTCTGAGCACTAACTTCCACAACAACTAAGATTTTCAGAATGAAGAAAATAAAAAGAAAAAATCTGACCCGACCTGGTTGGTCTGACTGTTTGAAACTTTAAGAAGCAGAACAACTAATGCATAATGCCCTTTTCAATCACGGATGGCATCGAGATTTGTCACACATGTCAAACGGAACCTGTCAAGGACGAGTAGGGCCCGGAGTAGGGGAGGGGATAACATGTAGTCCTTGACACAGCGCGCTAAAAATCGAGAAAAATACATTAACTTATATTACACCACAAGACAGAATCTCCAATATGTTTGGGGAAGGAAAATCCCAAAAGGAAAAGATTGTTTCCCTATATATCTGTACATGGTGGTGCCGAGCCACCGTGTTGTGAGAAGCTCACTTTAACCTGTTAACTATTTTGGTGAAATT
This sequence comes from Chiridota heheva, assembly GCA_020152595.1. Taxonomy (NCBI): domain Eukaryota; kingdom Metazoa; phylum Echinodermata; class Holothuroidea; order Apodida; family Chiridotidae; genus Chiridota; species Chiridota heheva. The sequence goes on along the minus strand of JAIGNY010001933.1, from coordinate 867,936 downwards.
TATTTAAGCCTTAGCTCTTGCTAAGAGCTACTTTAAGATCTCTCCTTGATTAGCTGATCAGGGCCTTCGCGGTGTAGAGAAGGAGAGGTGGGCAGACATGCATGGAAACCAAATTTCAGCACATCATGATATAATCACAGCCTCTTAGACTGTTCGAAGATAAGTTTGTCCATGACTGCATGAACTGATGAATATGTTTGCAAAATATTTAAAACGTATTTTTCATAGTGCCCTGCCCCCACTGTTGCGATAACTCGGCGGCTCTTGCGCCTGTTGATATTAAGTATTAATTATATATTCGTATGATTTTCTTGAAACAAACGGAATGTCTGAATCTAGTATAGAGGGATTTCATCACGTGACTCTAACTTCACTGGAAGCCATTTTGCAGGGAAACGGCGTCGTTGCGTTTCATGCGTCTTCACACAGCACAGCAAAATCACACATACAACAAACATACTACATGCTAACCTACCAGCACCATTTAGCGAATTTCATTAAGCGCAATTTTTTGTTCACTTTTGATTTTACTTCCGTGATATTTTCCTTAAGTTTTATATATTCACTGGGTATACGAAGAGTAACGTAACTCCAGCTGAATGTTCGTTATACTCAGACAAAGCCTACAAACCTGATATAAAGTGCTCGCTGCAAATCCTATGAACCGTAAGTTGAAAACCGTCGCATCGTACAGCTGAAACCCACTTCGAACGTCAATCAAAATTAGATGGAAATCGAGAAAACTTCTTTTTATTCCCCGGCACACGTTTACTACTGCAGCCAACAGTACAACAAGATTCTGGCATAATTATTTTACAAAAATAATCTTATATATCTTCATGCAAACGTATGTAAATCTGATTAAGTGTAGAGCAGACGACAGTGTTCCTGTCCTACAAAATGGCGATGTAAACAAAGTCATGATACCTCGCCAGTGCACCATAACTGGTTATCAAAGGCCGTGGACATTGACTTGGTTGTCGATGTTATGTCTGTCCGTACGTCGACCTGTCATTAAGCGTTTCGATAGCATTTGTACTGTCATAACCGAATACGCAGGCGACGACCCCGTCATTGTAATTGTTAACTACCTGTCAATTGAAGTTATCCTGTCGAAGATCCTCTTCTAAAGTGGACTTCACTCCAACTCCGCACCGGCGATTGGATACCGGCATTTGTCCCGTTCGGGCCTTATGACGTTTCAGCGCCATGGCGACTGCAATCAAAGCATCATACGCCGCCCTTTGTCGGAATGGCCATTTTTTGATGGCCTCCTGATTGGATGTGTAGTATGTGTGCTCATTGGCGTCTATCTTGAATCGGGTCAGGTAAGACATACTGTGGCGATATTTTTGCTCGAGGAAGGCCTTAGATATTGGAGGGTTCTGAAAAAGGAATGAAGAATTCAGAATTATTCAAAAGTGTAAATTGGTTGCATAATTTTGCAATGATAGCAAAAAACAAATAGGCCTAACAAATTTATCATTAATTACATATTGTGAGTGATGCGATGGTCACATGGGAGTTCCCCCCCCTCGTCCTTTTTTAATATCTCAAAGATTCCGCCTTAAATTGCTGCATATCGTCATATGTTTAAAACTCAATTCAAATTGTTTGATTGTTTGAAATTTCAACCAATTGTTGCACAATTCTTTAGCCCTTATTTTTAGGTATATATTAATTAAAATCCCAAGATTGACCAACGCTTGTTTATGTTGTGGCCCACTCGGTATGACGATGGAATACAGATATTTTTTAGATCAACAGACATTTTTCTCGAATATTGCTTTTTCTTTTTTCGCGTATTGTAATTTCGTCTGGTGACTGCTAATTTAGTATCATCTTAATAATCTTTCACTTTCTTCTTTCTAACAATTACGTTGAAAAAACAAGTTTCCCGTATGATCGTTATAACGTTATGCACTATGATTGAATCTTCACACACACAACGCGTACGCTATGTAGTATGCACATGTGCAAACAGACAGAGATCTTGTTCGTTCCAAGAACCGGAAGTGACGTCAGAGCTCTGCACCGCTTGGCGTTGAGACCAACGATTGGCGAAAGACCAAGGACCAACGATTGGCGAACTGAGACCAACGATTGGCGAACTGAGACCAACGATTGGCAAACTCAGACAAGCTTTCCTCTTTAAACTGTTGAGACACAGGGGCTCCCACCCATCAGCACTTTTGATACAATTACGCGTATCAAGATCAGAACAACTAAGATCTATTTTTGAGGGAGAGAGGTGACAAAGCATGCATGGTAACTCCCTGATTTGTGGCCCCGATTCCATGCAATAGCGACAAGGATAGCATTATGGATGAGTTCAGGTGGCAAGTAAGTCAAACCATGAAGCATGATTAACTGCTCCATGGTCCAACGTATGAAAGAGAATTATATAAGGAACAAACTGGCGAACCAACAACGTGTTTAACAATCGTTTCAAGGAGATATTCAGATATTGAGATATATCGGATTTTGGCAGAATTGACTGAAATCAGACTGGAAACCACTTCCTCAAAAGTCTTTGTAAATTTTGTTGAAGTATTTTCTTGACTTGTATGATGCATAACAACGAATATTTTGAAGTGATAACAAGTTTGAAAACCTTTTTTAATTAGTAAAATGCTGAAGTAATTTTAATTCAATGCATTAAAGTCGATTAAAACACGTACCAGATTGCCGAACATCCAGTGCCACCCCGTTGATAGTAGTCCGCTCTCAAAAGCCTGTGTGAAAAGGGAAAAGTAGCATGTCATTTGTGATATTATATAACTGGTTTCAACAGGCAGTGAAGAAACGGTAGACTTGAACCGGACTGAGTATTGTGGAGGTGGGGAGATGAATCGCCTTGCCCCCATGATGTCAGGCCTTCCCTCTGGTACCAAAAAAATGCTGGGCGCCCTCGTGCCAGGTGGATGGATGGCCTGAAAAGTTGGAGTGGATTGTCTGCATCTGATCTGGCTACTGCCAAAAACTTCAGCCAGACACATTCTTGTTCAACGAGCCGCTTCTTAATTGATAATTTTTCTTGTTCTTCTTTATAATTTTATTTAGGATATATCTCTCTATTCAATCATTTGCACTTTCCTCTGGAACCAAAATGTTTAGCGGTTCTTTTACATTCTTTCACGGTTGGCTGATTTTTAAGTTTTATACTAACTGGCATTGTATACCATGAAATATGCTAAATAACATATTCATAAGCCATGTCCACCATGCATATCAATAAAGTAGAACCTGTTGAAAACACTTGTATGATGCAAACCAATGAAACCATGTAAATAGTTGCACATTTATCACTGTTTTAAGAATTTTACATAAAGCCCCACCTACATGACATCACTGCCAAACCAATAGGTCACACATACTGACCATAACTCGTCACCACATATAACATGTGTGCGATGTGACTACAAGTTTTTTGGAAGCATGCATATTAGAGACAGAACCTGTTGACAACATAGGCTTGTACACAATAACAGGCAAGTATGATGCAAACAGACATATGGTTGCTATAAATTCATCACTTTTTCACTTAGCAATATGTATATGACATCACCAAAAACCATATGGCACACACAGACGATGTGATATCTGTGTATCACATGACCTGTATACAATGTGTTGTCCTTGAGTTACTGTGTTTACACGTTCTTTTTAGCAAAATCATATTTAGCCCCGTCCACTACATATATTAATGATATTCAACAATTTCATACCATGAATACGTATACACTAGCTAACAACATAAATATATCAACTTTGAATCAAAACAGACATAAAATTTGAGCATTTCAAGATGTTTTCATTCAGCCCGGCTACTCATTGATATGCATAACATCACCACCAAAACCAATAGGGCCCATATTCGGACCATGTGTTATCTCTTTATCACATGTAACATCAATCCAATTTATCATTCTTTAGATATCGTGTTTACAAGCTCTTTTCAGCAAAATCATATTAAGCCCCGCCCACTAGCACGCTAATGAAATTCATCGTTTTTATACCACGAGTATGTACACACCAGCTAACATCATAATTAAGCCAAATATGGAACAAAACAGACATGTGGTTGTAAAATATAAACATTTAAAGATTTTTCTATTAGGCCCCGCCTACTCATTAATATGCATGGCATCACCACCAAAAACAATAGAGCACATATACAGAACATGGGCTATCAACGTACAAATATGACATGAATCCAGTTTATCATTCTTGAGATACTATGTTAACAAGCTCTTTTTAGCAAAATCATATTAAGCCCCGCCCACAATGCATATTGATGAATTTCAAAGTTTTTACAGGATTGTGATTGTTAAAACATGAGCATTTAACGATTTTGACATTAAGCCTCGCCTACTCATTGATATTCAAGACATTACCACCAAAAACAATATGGCACATCTACAGATCATGGGCTATCATTTGTACTACATATGACATGTATCCAGTGTATGGTTCTTAAAATATTGTGTTAACAAGCTTGCTGTTACAGATACACACACATACATACATGCAAACACACACACACACTCATACATATATATTTGCATACATACATGCGTACATACATACATGCGTAGCACGCACCCGCGCGCACACATACATACATACATACATAACTTGACCCTTGGTACAGTGTGTAAGTAGATAAATCCTTACTTCAAATATATGTTGAACTTCGAAACCCAAAAGTAGAATTACTTAAAATTGTGCACTATGTTAATTTTTATTCCCACTTTTAACATTTCACCCATGGTACACAGGTATATGACCCTGTCTTTTTGCCAGAGGTGCAGTGGCTTAGTGGTTAAGGAGTCATGCTCATATGCGAAATGTACCGGTTCGATTCCCGCCGCGAGCGCTGCATTGTGCCTTTAGGCAAGGCATGCACTTTACTCTACTTGCTTCAGTCCACTTCAGCTGTGAAAACTGAACTGCTGGGGAGTTAACCTACCGCTAACCTACGACTGACTGGCATCCCGTCTAGGGAGAGTCAAGTACTCTAATCTGCTTGCGCCATGGAAACCGAGGATAAGCACTGGCCCTATATGAGTCTAATGGCTGGTTAGTAAATAACCCTGGCGAATTCCCACTGTTAATTTCAACCCTTACTTCGAAGAAAAAAAAAACAACAATTATTGTGTTAACGTGGAGATAAATATATACAACACAAATCAACGTTTCTGATTGGTCAAAATATTGACTAAAACACTGACAAGCCAATCAATATCCTTGTCGTAAGTGATGTCACACTAGCAGAACAGGCGGATTTATGTATCAGATTAACTGATGACGTGATAAGCAACTTTCTTGGAACGAGATTCTGATTCAATTAACCAAGGACAATAAGATCTTTTGTTTACCGTTTTGAATAATGGTTTGAGGAGGGTTTCCTCAGAAGCATACACCATGACGTTCTTTATGGTTCTCGTTCGCAGGTCAACCATGAGCTTATCGAGGTCTTCGGTGATCTTAATTGGAGTTATCGCCCAGCTGTAAAGGTGAGATTTTGACATCATTTGCTCAAGAAGCTTGTTTCCTGTAAAAAAGAATAGATACAATTATAGATGTTAGCAGGAGACCCCCCAAAAGTGAAATGATATAAATAGTTCCAGAAAATAAGCTAAAACACTCAGATGTTGGGGCGATAACCTTTTCCTGCTCTTCAGTTAAAACATGTTACACAAACAGTGTGGTTCTGTTTTGACCAAAATTTCCAAAAATATTTTGACGGTCAGTATTATTTTCCCTCGGCCCCTAATCCAAAAAGCTGGTTACACCCTGTCAGTAGTTAGAAAGGACTATACAGACCCCGACCAATCAGAAGCCGGATTTTCTATGATGTCATAGCTTCGCCGTAGTTCACTTCTGATTGGTCGGTGTCTGTATAGCCCCCTCAAATAATTTTCCTCTGGGTCATCGGTCTGCCATTACGGGATAGTCTTGACTGTTCCATAAAGTCCTATAAACGAGGTGAATGGCTTTTCCTGACTGGGTGTGTCAGGTGATTGTAAAGTACCTTTAAATGTGAAATAAAATTAAAATATTGTAGGTCTCTCAATACATAAAGACATGTCGTACATGATAAGTATCATTTACGATGACGTCGCATAATGACACGTTAGACGGGACGTGAAAAACCCATTTACCTGTATCGTCGCAGGTCCGCCGCGGGATGTGGAAAGACCCGTTGGGTTATAACATTGTTGGAACGTCGTACATAATCCATCGACCCACCACCAGAACGCATCTATTGGTTCTATGCCGAAAACCAACCCGACTATAAAGCGCCGAAGCGAGTTTTACCTCACGTGGAGTTTATTGAAGGCTTACCCACCGAAGGCAATCTGAAACGTTTGGATCCGGAACGTAATGATATCATTGTCATTGACAATCTCATGAGTGAACTAAATCCCATTGTAACGACACTGTTTACTAAAGGCAGTCATCACCGAAACATATCCGTGTTGCTTTTGTACATAATTTGTTTTTCAAAGGCGAAAGTATCCTCAGTCTCAACACCCACTATATCGTCTACTTCAAAAATCCGCGCGATGCTTCTTCTATTGATCATTTGGCTCGTCAAATGTTTCCTGGACGGGTGCCTTACGTCCGCGACGCCTACACCAACGCCACACGATAGCCGCATGGTTTCCTCTTCATCGATTTTATCCCTACGACGCCCGATCGATATCGTCTGCAGACCGGTCTGTTCGACCGACGCTACGTGTATATACCAAGATATATAAATGGACAACAGTATCGTCTAACGAGTTTATTTCACGTTATGACGTGGTCCCGCAAAGTGTCGATAAAAAATGAACAATGTTCGGCTTGTAACTTTGACTTTTAGGTAATTGTTTGAATTGCAACGTCTATTTCACTGTACATTTAATTGATTTGTTGCTTATGAGGTTTCTATCATGAAAAAATTCAATGAAGTGTTAAAGTGGCTCGTCCTTGCTGTTTAGGCATTTCACTCAATGTTACATGCATGGATGTGTAAAGACACTTATAAAATACGTTTACCAAAGTGGGGTAATGTCATTTATCATAGAGAAGTGGGGGGTCAAGAACCCTATCTCAAAGCGATCGTTAAAGGTTTATTAAAACATGTCTTCACGTATTGAACAACGCAAATAAACATTTATTACACTGCTTATGTGAGTGTGCCCTAAACGTATTAGAAGGCAAGGTGAAGTTGTGCCCGTCGGAGAAGAAAGCCATTACAAGACATCGACGCAAGGTATAGGTGTTAGTCTACCCAAACATCCCGCAAAAGTACAAACGACACGTATTAGGTCAACGTGGTGCAGAGAATATTTTTAAAACATCGTCGCCCCATTACTGAAGCAGCTTCCAAGTTTGTTGCCTGCCGTCATCCCTCTCCTGTTGTAATCATGAAGAAGATGATGGTTGTCAATCCGGATGCGTTAACGCGCCAAACGCAGCTGTTTGAAACGCCGGAAAAGATCAAGGTGATGGTTTTGGATGACAAGATGCGATTCTGGAACGACGTGATATTACCGACGAGGAAAAAGTCAAGTTGTACGAAGATGCTTTGGCTCTATACACAACATACCGACGGAAAACGCTGGGCCGCCGATACCACCACCCCCAACGCCGACACAACCGCCAATCCGCGAGTGACAACTCATCGAATACGTCATTTACCAGCGTACCTAAAGCGTTACGAGCATAAGCAGAACAGTTGACCAAGACGGTGCTACGCGAGATGACATGGAGTCCTAATGGCGAACTGATGATCGACGTGCCTGAAACCCACGTTGTGGATCTGATCAACTACGCAATCCGTTCCCGAAAATAATTCACCCCGCACAGACGCAACGCATTTGTGGAAGGCTTGTCGCGCATCAATGTTCCTCAAAAGTTAATCGGCAATCGTGACGTGTGGGATCGACTTCAACGTTTTCAACGTACAGGAAAAATTGACCATGGCCACCCAGTAGAACGAGAAGACATTCTTCCCGTGGCAATGCGCATGGAGCCCTGGGAAGACGGCGACGACCAAACGTTGGAACCAATAATATCTTTCATGACACGTACTCGACGCAGAGCTCGTTATAAACAAAAGGACCGGTGATTGCAGTACCCTAAGAGCTGATACAATTTAATCACTCCCATCCTTCCCATTTAGTAATGAAGTAGCCGGCATGGCAAACATATCAGCACCTTTAGCGACTTTAAGCAATTTTCTACAAAACATTACATGCATCAGCGCTTGTTGTAGAGGACGTGTGTTTCATCATGACGATGAGAATATCTGCGACGGAAAAAGAGAAAGTGGAAAAAATCCTTCGAGACGTCTTTTACGATCCATCACATTCCGCTGGTTTCGCCGGGTCGACAAGTTACACACAGTGGTCAAGAAACAGTTCCCAAATCTGACGAAGATCTCGATTTGGTCTTGGCTTGAGAACCAAGATACGTACACGTTACACAAACGCTCACAGCGTAGATACCCCAGAAATCGTGTTATCGTGAACGGCATCAATAAGCAATGGCAAGCCGATCACGTCGATCTTAGTGCTTACTCTCGATATAACAAAGGAGTGAAATGGCTTTTGACATGCATCGATATATTTTCCAAATATGCTTGGGCCATCCCTCTGAAAAACAAACGGGAGCGTCGCTCCTTGTTGCGTTTAAAAAACTGTTCAAAGAGGCTAGACTTTTTACCGCTGAAGCTGCAGACAGACAAAGGATCAAAATTTTACAACCGCCAGGTGAAAACATTTTTGAAAGAAAAAGGCGTCCAACTGTTTTCGACGGATAAAGTGTCATAGAAAGATTTAATCGTACGTTAAAATCGAGAATGTGGTGTTATTTTACGACCAATGACACGTACAGCTACATGGACGTCTTGTCGGATCTGATGGCGGCGCACAACACCGCGCGCCATCGAAGTATTGGACGAGCACCTGAAGACCTGAATTGGACCAACGAGTTAGACGTGTGTCAAACATTGTACGGAGATGCAAAGTCTACGGTCAAGCCGACATCGACTTTGCGTCCGGAGACGTCGTTCGGCTCAGTATGGCGACGCGCCCATTTCAAAAAGGTTACTTACCCCAATGGACGGAAGAAGTGTTTGTAATCGACAAAGTGATCCAGCGACAACCCATCGTGTATACGATGAAAGATCTTGATGTCGAACCGGTGAAAGGCACGTTTTACCATGAGGAGTTGTAACGGATTGGTAAAAAGGAAGCCGATGCCCTATACAAAATCGAAAAGATCGTGCGAAACCGCAAACGCAAGGACGGGAAACGGGAGTATTTGGTCAAATGGTACGGTTATCCCAGCAAATTTAACAGTGGGGTCGATGACGTGGTTAAATTCTAATGTGTGACACTCAAAACCTTCATTAACGTAAACGTCATCGTAATCACTTGGTGTGTCGGACCCACATGTGCTGACGAGCGAATGGGAATACAGACGATATCCATGGCTGAAGCAAAACGTTCACCAACTGCTTCTGTACACAGACATCATCACATCCCATCCAGTAGGAGATCACGAAGTACCGTTGTTGAAGAGTTTCAGCGTCACAAATCTGCCGGATTTTGGCTCGCCCGTGGACGTCGTACCTCCACTCGTCGCCTACTACCCCATCTACAGGAACCACATCGACACGATCGAGACCCTCCGCAATGGAACAAGACAAAACATTCCGTTTACGTCGGGACGTACCATCGTTACGCTACATTTTCGTCAACGACGTTCCGCGTCGCTCTAACTATATAATTTTGTAGACTGCGCATCAATCCTCATTTACACATCAGATAACATCATGGCAGGACCTTTACCCGTGTGTGCAGGACCTGGAAATAAACTAGGCTACGGTCTCTGAAGAATGCTTTCGGGACTGTTTTAGGAAAGCAATACTGTTTGTGAAACGGAGTGCTGCGAGCTTGGCAAAAGAAGTCGGTAAAGAAGAATTGACCACTGGTGTAAGAATCCCCGAAGACGTGTTGGCTGGGCAAAGCGTGAAACGAGCTGCATCCCGTCGAGCGAAAGCGGCTGGACAACGTTTGACATGCAAAGACATGGGTCGCGCTAAAGCGCGATTGCAGCAGCTTGGTACTGGTACAAAGAACCCACTTCGTCAGCGAGAAGCCAAGATAACAAAGCCGAAGAATCCCTGGAGTGATGCTCGTTTGAATCAGTATCTACGTCAACGACCGTCGCTTTACGCCCAACCTCATTAATAAGAAGGGAAATACTTGGGATCAATACTCATTTGTCTACGGAATCGTCAACATGGCTCTCGTTCACGTTCACTCTTTACCGTGCTCCAAATCTGAAATGGAATTGCTTTACGTACCGCCAACGCAGATGGTCATCGAAGACAGCGAGTACGTCGAATACCGTCTGTTTGGAGGTTTGAACGCCACAGGACCGATCGAATTCGTCATCCCCGGAACCGGAACCGAGTACATTGACATCAACAATACCCAACTGTATCTCAAAGTTAAGATTACGAATGCAATGGGACAAACTGCGACGTGACCGTCAACGACGAAAAAGTGGCCCCCGTCAAGCAGTTGTAACATTGATGTTTTCTCAAGTGGACGTGTCTCTCAACGGAAAACTCATCAATGATTCCACACCCACGTATCCGTACAGAGCGATGATTGAAACGCTGCTTAACTACGATAAAGAGGCCAAAGACTCCCACCTTTAATCGCATATGTACTAAAGGATACCGTTGGTCACATGGATTTCCACGACTTGACGGCTGAAATCATTCCTAATACAAGCCTAAAACATCGTTTCGACAACACCAAAGGCAGCAAAGTCTTCGAAAGAATAAGTCAGATTCATGCTGACATCTTTGCACAGAACAACGTGTTATTACCCGGCGAGAAAATACGACTGAAGCTACATCGCACCAAAGACCCGTTTTGCTTGATATCAGGAACTGAAAATGCCAATTTTCGAGTACATATCTCAGACGCCATCCTGTACATGCGAAAGGTGACGTGTAGCAACACCCACGTGTTAAACGTTATCGCTATGCTCAACCAAGAACTAGCCAAGTACAAGATTCGACGCACCGTCCTCCGCAATATCGCCATCCCGATGGGCACCCAAATTTGCAACGGGACAACGTATTTTTGGGTGAACGAGTAGAGGTTTGTCTGGTGGACACGTCGGCATTCAACGGCGATTACCCCAAAACCCATTTCATTTCCAAGGATTTAACCTGAACTACCTGACCTTACACGTCGACGAGAAACAGTATCCTACCAGACCGCTCACCCCCAACTTTGGCTCACACCAGACCCTACGCAGTTACCTTCAGTTGTTTTTGGCCACAGGTCGTTTGTATAGCGATGGGGGTATGGATATTACGCCGTCAGAGTTTCTTGACGGTTATACAATGTTTGCGTTCGATCTGATACCTGATGAATCTCATGGACAGCATTATTTAGTCAACAAGAGAGGCAACTTACGTTTGAATCTAAAATTTGGAGCTGTTCTACCGATTACCACGAACCTCTTCATCTACGCTGAATTTGACAACATCATTGAATTCGATCAAAACCGTAACATTCTCTACGACTTTACCAATTAGTCATGAAAAGTCCGACCTGATACATCTCTTGGATTCCGATGCATTCCCACGTTGGTTAACGTGCGACGTGTACAACGGCGTTCACGCAGCCGATCAATTACACGAGCCACTTCATCGCCCGATCGCAGTGGTGATCAACACGGATCCGAGCTGGAAACCGGGCCGGCATTGGATTGCCATTTACATTCCCGAACGAGGACCCTGGAAGAATTTTGATTCTTATGGTAAATTGCCTAATCTTCCTGTTATACGAAATTACGTGAAGGGGAAACCGGTAATCTATAATCGCAAACCGCTACAGAGTCTGGAATCAGACGTATGTGGCCACTGCTGCATCTACTATTTAATACACCGAGCGTGAGGACAACCCATGGCTATCATCACGGCACGGTTCGGAGAGGATGTGGAACGTAACGATGAGGACGTGCGTGTATTTATACGACGTAATTATGAAGGACTATAGATTAAACGCCTATAAAATACTAAAGATTACTTTCTAAAGACGATGAGCATCCAAAATGACCGGAGTCGGAACGGGTAACTCCGTCTCCTCGTCGCAACGACAGACTCCAACTAAAGTAGTAAATCGTTGAAAAAGAGGGCGCTGTTTTGCAAACGTATTAGTGATAGATAAAAGAAAACCGGATCCCTCGAACTGCTGATGTCTACTAACTGTGATGTAGCGGTTATCATACATGTCTACAGACCACGAGGCCCTGGGTTCAAGCCTGGGTTGGCTTGACACGTCAGTGCACCACAGCTGGTTATCAAAGGCCGTGGACATTGCCTTGGTTGTCGATGTTATGTCTGTCCGTACGTCGTACCTGTGTTCTCGTCCGGGTCGTATTAGCGTTTCGTGATATCATTCTTACTATCACAACCGAATACGCAGGCGACGACCCCGTCATTGTAATTGTGTTCACTCGTCGTCGTCGTCAAACTGCTGATGTTACTTTTGTTTAGACATTTATTCTTCATCATTTGATTAGTGATGTTTTTTAGCGCCATATAACCTGCGTATTATTTTCTGTCATATTATGTCCTGTACGGGGCTAATATGCGGACGTCCTTTCCCTGCAAGCTATTTTCTGACGATATGCCATGTCAATAAATTGGAAAAAAAAAGGCAAGTTTAATGTGTCAACGTGTTTCTTATTTCTTATACCTCCTTTTCAATAGTATTTCCCCCGCTTATTCCATTTCAAACGACTTCTCCTTTGCCCCCAACCCTCCCCCCAACCCCATACCCCTTTTGTCGTTTAAAAATACATGCATGATACATCCCCTCCCTTTTCCCCTTATAATTACATTTTAAAAGTGGGATCAACGCATGATATGTTTGCAGTGGCCAAAAGAAACGAAGAGCTACGCCCTTTGCTTATCTACCACATGAAATGTCGTTTGATGGAGCAGGCTGGATTATAGACGATATCGATTGGTTGTTTGCATACATTGGGTACTTACGTATGGTGTAATTGAGCTTATCATCGCGCTCATACAATTTGAAATTAGATAGCTATCCCCGTAGAAGCCATATTCATGTGTTTTGGTCATTTCCTCAGTAATACTCACTTTGTCCTCTCAAATCATAGTATTTGAAAAAAAATTGTTTCTCAAATCATACACGTTTTCAAAAATATTGTCTCAAATCACACCATTTAGAAAATATCGTCGCTCAAAAAAAAATGTTCTCAAAATGACAAGTTTCAGAACAAAAAAAAGCTTCTTAAATGTCATTTGCAAAAATTTGCTTCTGAAAGTGTCGAGGTAAAATAAGAAATAAACGTTAGACATTCTTCCGGGAAAATCAATATGAGAGGTGAACATATATGTTGATGGTTATGTCATTGTGTGCGCATTTTTACTCCCGCGAGGCGATGGACTTAAAAAAAAATATTCAGCTTCATTTTTTCCCAATTTACTGTTATCTGTGTATATTTAGTAGATCCGTTATGTATGGTGTCAATTTTGATGTCTGCGGTATTGCATAGGTCCGTTTCCTTGGTTAAATTTCACTTTAGATCTATATGAGTGCTTAGTATGTACCAACTGCAGTTAATCGGTGGTACCTCTGGGGTCATTTCAGGACATGCAGTAGATGAAGGATTTAAAATGAGGAAGAAACCGAACGCAATTTGACTGAGTTATATCTTTCGTCAAATGGTAAAAAGGGGTCTTTTTTAATGTAGGATATGACAAATACAGTCATCGATTTTGTGTTCATAATGCGTATTTTTTTGATATCTGCTATTACGTGGATTTTTTCATTCGTTAGCATTCGTCAGTTACACTAACAACCACAACGTGCTATTTTATATTGAGTTGTATCAATTATAACGTGTTTACATTTTGTGTTATACTTACCGTGCTGTGTTACTACATCGTGTGCATACTGCGTGATTTAATTACCATGACTTACTATAAGGAGAGAAACAGGAGAAGCCAATCGTCGCTTAGGGGAACAGCAGGGAAGGTGGAATATGAGCCTGATCTTGAGGACAATGAGTTGCTTTTGACGTCGCCCAATTATGAGATGCAAATGGATATGGAGGGGTGGGATATCTATGAACCAAACTACGAATAGCAAATGGACATGGAAGAATGGGACGTCGATCCGCAAGAATTCCATACCATCAACGCCGAAGTGGACGACATGGTGGCTTGAGGCGGGGTTAAATTGCCTCAGGAACTCGACCAATTAGTCGACCACTGGCTACACCAGTACAATGTCGGAGAACAATTAGGAATGGATGGGTGGTAACGTTGAAGATCGGGAGGGGGTCAGAGAAGAGCATGACAAGTTAGAGAATATGGACGTAGGAGGCAACGAAGTGGGGAACGAGGAAGTCACTGCCGAGAGCTGCTATCACATCGTCGAGACTCGAGGACGTCAGATTCCAAGGTACCATTTAGAAGCCAACGAACATGTGATTCGCTTTGACGGGGAGATAATTTTCCATTGGTCAATAGAAAGGGAGATGTCGTCACTGCCTTACACGCCATTTTCGAAAGTATGATCGAACGACTAGTCCAAGGCTTTGCAGCACAAAATCGTGTGTGTTTTAAAATTCACGCACCAGCCTTAGACGTCCCGATATGGATCAACTCATGCGGAGAGATCAAGTAAGTGTTCAACGTATCCTATCCGCAATCGCCCGAGTACTACAATCCAAGACCGCTTTCGTACTCGATGGCAATGTTGAGATCCGTGTCCTCCACATCAAAAAGCCTCGGGGAAGCGGACGCAGTAACATGAAAGAATGGACCCAAAGAAAACGATCCATCATACGCATTACGAACAAAGACCACCTCTGTTTAGCCCGAGCCTTCGTGACCGCCAAAGCTCGCATTGACAAAGAGACCGATCGCACTGTAAACTGGAACAACATTCGACAAGGTTTTGGCGAAAACGAACGTTTAGCGAAAGAGTTGCACGAACGAGCCGGTGTGGCGTTCGGGACACGAGGGATAGACGAAGTCAACCAATTCCAAGCCGTGTTACCTGACTACCAAGTGAACGTCCTTACGACAAATTCCCACGACTTGTTTGTGTTCCGAGGGCCTCTACGTGAGAAACAGCTTTACTTACTCTACCACAACCTTAATTTTGACGTAGTCACCTCGCTACCGGGGTTATTAAATGTCGCCTACTTTTGCGACCGATGTCTGAAAGGGTACCAAGAATTCGACCACCACCGTTGTCGTAACGTTTGCGAGTTCTGTTTAAATGCAGGGAAGGAAGAATGCCAGCTGACTGCATGGATGCATTGCGACGATTGTGACCGATCGTTCAAAAACCCGACTTGTTTTGCAAACCACAAAAAGACTCCGAAACAAAGCCAAACCAGGAATCAAGCCAAGACAAAAAATACCGACACGCACGATATGTCAACGTATCCGCCGCTGCTCAACTTGTGGTACCACTGTTAAGGATCAACATCGATGCGGGAAAGGTACTGTAGAAACTGCGAGAGTTACCAACCAAACGACCATCTTTGCTACATGCAAGTGATTGAGAACAGAGGGGAAGCAGGAGGACACGTTGACATCGACGACGAAAAGGATCGAGCTATTCTCGGTCTGGGAGACGAAGTGGAGGAGGAAGAAGAGACTCACCCGTTGAAATATATCTTCTTCGATTTCGAATGTGTTCAAGAAGACAAGCTTGGCAACGGTGGTTACATGCATGTGCCGAAGTATTGTGTAGCGCATCGTGTTTGCTTGACCTGCATCCACGGCGACGATATTCACCTAGATTGTGAAACGTGCGGCGTGCAAGAACACCTCTTAACCTTAAGAAACACCCTGAAGGATTTTTGCCAATGGTTACTCTCTCCAGACAATAAAGGTGCCACGGCTATTGCACACAACATGAAAGGATACGATGACCATTTCATTCTAGACCACACGAACAACATCGGACTATGCCCTAATGATGTCGTGAATGGATCCAAACTGATTAGTATAGATTTGAAAGAAAAAGCCAGGAATAAGAAAAAGTAAGATGTCACGACCTTGAGGATCATTGACTCGTGCAACTTTATTCCGGCTCCGCTCTCATCCTTTACTAAGACGTCGGGTTGACAGAAATGAAAAAGGGTTATTTTCCACACCTTTTTAACACCAGAGCTAATGAAAATTATGTCTGTCTATGGCCTAAAGTTGATACCTACAACCCTGATCATATGAAGTCCAATCAACGCAAAATTTTCTCGTCTGATACGAGGAGCAGAAGATTAAGATTTTCAAGGTGGCTCGAGAAATGTACGAGTACTGTTGCAGTGACGTTGAAATGCTTCGCTGGGGATGTTTGCGATTCAAAAAAGAGTTTTTAGAGACTACCGAGAAGATCCTTTGAAAAATGCATCACCATCTCCATGGCCTGTATGCGGATGTTTCGACGAAAATTCCTACGCCCTAATACGATCGCTCTGGTTCCTCATCGTGATTACAATAATGACACCCAATCCGTCAAAGCTTTCCAATGGTTAAAATGGATTGAGTACCGAGAGGGTCAACGCATTCAGCGTGCTTGGTCTCATGGAGGAGAAACACATTGGTCCTTACAAAGTAGACGGCTGGGATGAAGCGTCAAAGACCGCCTACGAGTTCTACGGTTGTTTGTGGCATGGTTGTTATACCTGCTACCCGAGAAGAGATCAGAAACTTCCAGGTGTCGAAGCAACCGTCGAGGATGCTCTCATCAAGATCAAGCGACGACAAAAGTGGTTGATTAACGAAGGTCGCCGTCAAGGCTGGAAATTGGTGGAGATCTGGCAATGCGAATTTAAAGAAGAGCTGTCGAGGAACCCACAAATGAAAGACTTCATCAATAACCTTGAACTTCTAGAACATCGCCATCCATGAGATGCGTTCTTCGGAGGACGCACCAATGCCATTAAACTGCATCACATCGTCCAAGACGATAACAAAATTAAATACATCGATGTCTGCTCTCTTTACCCTTGGGTCAACAAATACTGCAAGTATCTATCGGCCATCCTATTATCATCAAGACCCCGGACACGACCGATGTGAGTGACTATGAAGGACTGATCAAATGCACCGTCCTACCTCCTCGTGGTCTGAACCATCCGGTTCTCCTGTACCGATGTCGAGGAAAACTCTTGTTCCCACTATGTGTCACCTGTGCTGAAACATTAGCCAAAGAACCATGCAAACACCACGAAGATCAACGCGCTCTCCACGGGACCTGGGTGAGTTGTGAGTTGCAGAAAGCGGTAGAGATGGAGTATCGAGTTATACATGTTGAAGAAGTGTGGCATTTTAACCAAACGGTGCGCTACGACCCCTCAACCGGAGAGATCGGCCTATTCACGGCATATATCAACACCTTCCTGAAAATGAAACAAGAAGCTAGTGATGGCCTCCAGGATGCGACACCGAAGAGCAGCGTCGCCAGTACATCAGCGACTACGAAGCTCGCAAAGATATCCGACTCGGCCCACAAAACATCGAAAAAACGAGGGAAAGCGTGCCTTGGCTAAGCTGATGTTGAATTCTTTCTGGGGAATGTTTGGTCAACGCAACATACTCACCAAGACAGAGTTTGTCAACACCCTGGAAAAGTTCTACAAACTACTGATGGACAAATTCAGAGAAGTGAAATATATGCAGTTCAACGACAAGTTCACTGCCCGGATCCAGTGGGTCGACACCGATGAGTACATTGAAGTGTCACCTAACACCAACATATTTAACGCAGCCTATACCACGGCCCACGCTCGCCCAAGCCCGCCTCAAACTGTACAGATACCTGGAAAAACTAGGGGAACGCGTGGTTTACTTCGACACGGATTTCATCGTCTACGTCCATCGATCCGGAGATTGGCAACCATCCGTCGGGAACTTTTTAGGAGCATGACCGATGAGCTCGAGAAACCTTACGGTGTTGGGAGTTACATCACCGAGTTCGTATTGGGAGGTCCAAAGAGCTACACTTACAAAGTACACTCAACCAAAACGTTATTGTCGGAGAATGCAAAGTGAAGGGCATCACTCTGGATCACAATGCCATTCAAATGTTTAACTTTGAAGCAATGCAAAATATGGTTAATCATGTGGATCCAGGAGCCGGCAGGGCTTGGGACAATTATGAAGAAGTCATCGTTCCCGTCCACTACGTTCACCGCGTCCAAGAGACGGTCCCGGTAAAGTTCTCACCAGAGCCATCACCAAGGAATATCGACTGATCTATACAAAACGAGTCATTCAGCCCGATCTCACAACCCTCCCGTACGGGTATTAAACTTTTCATCCCCACAAATTCCCTTGCATGAAACGGACAGGCTCGTCTACGACAAACGGGTACCAGTTGAACTAGACCTCGCCACCATCTGCTTGATGACAACATAAGCAACTCAGTCTTAGATGAAACCCTAACGAGGGCGGAAGGAGGAAAAAAAGAGCTACCGTGGCTTGCCCCCTACGGTATCCTGCATTGGTTAGGCAGATACTTTTACCCTATAATCACTTGACACACATAGTTGGGAAATATATAAACCTCGTTCAAAGTACTCTATGCCGTCGTCGAGAATATCCTGTGACGCAATCCGATGACCCAGATGAAAATTATCCGAGGGGCTATTCAAACCCCGACCAATCAAAATTGAACTACGGCGAAGGTAACACGTCATAGCAAAGCTGGCTTCTGATTGGTTGGGATCTGTATAGTGCCCCTTTAATTACTTCTGTCAATAAGTACAAAAAGCGGACATGCACAATGAAGATCAAACAAAATTATTACAGATTATGCACCGCATTGGAATAATTTAAAAGGTGTGGGGTAACTGGAAAGGAGGGGGCTCAAATACTGACAGCGTTGTCATCTTAATAAATTATTTGCGATTTTGCTTGAAGGTAAATAGGTTTACCCGAAAAATTTCGTGCCAAAACTCATTGACTTCTTCAAAAGTTCGGGATCACGAATTTCCCCTCCCTTGCATGATAAAATGAATAAAAATTAATTATGGCGCCATTGGTTTAAATGTTACATTATTCCAAACTACAATTTGGCACTGAAATTTCCTGCAACCTTAATACAAATCTAAATTCATATCGGTTGATTGAGGCTGGGTTTTTTCTCTAACCTGCACAAACATATATGAATCTTAAAAACAAATTAACTTGAGTATTGCCTGACATTACGAATAACGAATTTCTCGACGAAACACCCAGTACTGTTCTGGGCTGGGGTGGGGGAACATACCAAACCAATCCCAAGGTGGTTTCGCTTTAAATTTAGGGTGGGAAACGTACATGGTTTGAAATTGTCTTTCGTCAATAGTTACTACGACTTGGCAAAAATTATTTCACACTGTTAGAAGGTTCTTATGAATACAAACAAATTTAAAAACATCAATGCTGAAAATAGAAAAATTAGTTAAAACACCAAGACTCTTAAATTACTAAAAATTACACAAAAACTGTTTTCTTTACCTGAATGTCCTTCATATAACATGATAAAGGTGGTCCATTTAAAATGGTCGATGACCCCGGTTATCATCTCCTCGATATCCCATAAGTTTGGTCTCATTTTGAACGCAGCGGTCCCGTCTGCTTGGTCCAGGGCCATGACCGGGGAGTACGCGTCACCAAGCATCCCTCCAAGATCCCAGCATCTGGGACACATGTCGTTGGGCATGATGAGAGCAATTGCGTCCATATTCTCAACGTCATTACACGCTGAAAATGCAGGAAAGATCGGATATATTAAATGATTAGTTCAGGTGTCAAGCAAGTCTATCTGATATAAAAGAAGACTTCAAAAGAAACAAAATTGTACAGAAAGCATTCAAAAATTCTTGTTCCGTTAAGAAGATATTAAAGTTTAAAGTTTGGTAACATTTGTGTAGAAACGACTGAAATCAGACTAGTTGTGATGTCACAGCCCCAGATTTCTCAAAGTCTTTATGTATTTTATCATACTTTGTCCTGTAATTTTGTGGCTTAAAAAACCCATGGGATATGTCAAAAAAGTAGTAAAGCTGAATCTATAGGTCTGCAGGACATGTAGGAAGGGTATTTATGATACACCATCTGAAGAAAGTTCGAAGAAAAATATTCAATAGCGAAAAAAAAGCTATCTTTAAAATACATTAGCAATTGCTAAAAATGTGAGGATGGAGAAACCAACCTTCTATATTAGATTTATTACATCAGCCGACCAGTAATTTCTAACAGATGAGACAGAGCTTTAAACTTGAATATCTCCTGAAGATTTTTGAACGCTTTCTTCCACTAATTTGTTTCTTTTGAAGTCCTCTTTCGTATAAGATGGACATGCTTGATCACTGAGCTTATCCTTTAAATGGCTCGGAATGTGGTTATGTTTATATGTAGATACATGAAACACCTTTATTATTTATATTACGAATAGATATCAAACAGCCATTTCATTTGTACAGGGAGACATATCTATTGGAGCTCCTTGATTTGTCTGTTTCTTTGATCCGAAATAGCTCTCTTTGACATTTATATACCTTCAAATAATATCCAATCAAATTGCTGTTGTAATTTTCCATCCCACGTGAGGCCTTTTATTCCCCATGCAGTTGGGCCCTTGGTCAATGCTGTAATATACGTAATTGCTATTCTATTGGTAGTTTACAATATCAAAGGAGCTCTCGTCCCAAGAACGTATTATTTTGGAGTCCCTGGAATATTCAGAACAGCAGAATAGAATCTGAAGAGTAAATTACAACAATCTTACCAAACCTAATTGCCTGGAATAATGTCTGATCTTCGTAGACCCTACTAGTGACTGATTTCCGATGAATGACTTGCATCCCATCCCCTTGCGCCATGATTCCTACGTTCCTGTCGTTATTGAGGTAATGCTCGGCGTCCGTCATTAGGTCCTTGTACATGTCGTTCGCACCCGTTATGTTACCGTACAGGGAGACTGAAAGATAAAGAGACCAGAAAACCAAATGTTTCGATGTATTCTTTCATTGTTGGTTGATTTTAAGTTCAAGTATACTAACTTGCATTGCATATCATGAAATATGCTAAATAACATATATCAATAAGCCATGCCCACCAGGCATATCAATAAGATAAGACTTTTACATAAAGCCTCACCTAAATATCTGAGTAAATATGACATGCCTGCGATGCAAAAACATTTTTGGAGCATTCTTACATTAAGGTACACATGTTAGTAATAGAACCTGTTGACAACATAAGCATGTTCACAATTACTGACAAATAACATGCAAGTATGATGCAAATAGACATATGGTTGCTATAAATGTATCACTTTTTCAAGATGTTTTTACTTTTATACTCAGCCCCTCCCACCTCCCGCCCCCCCTCCACCCCCTCCCCAACTTAGCAATATGCAACATGCCATGTATATTAATGTTATTCAACAATTTTATACCATGAATATGTATATACAAGCTAAAAACATAAATATACCAAGTAAGAATCAAAACAGATCGTGTACCGGTAGTTGTTAAAATATGAACAATTGAAGAACATTAAGCCGTGCCACTCATTGGTACGCGTGGCATTACCATTAAATGCAATAGGGGCACATACACGGACCATGTGCTATCTGTGTACCACATATGACATAAATCCAGTTTATCGTTGTTTAGATATCGTTGTCACTGTTTACAAGATTTTTTCAGCAACATCATATTAGGCTCCGCCCACTATGCATGTTAATTAAATACAATGTCTTTATGCCATGAGCTGATGAGCATGTACACATCAATTTACACCATAATTATGTCAAATATGAAATAACAGACATGTTGTTTCTAAAATATGAGCATTTGAAGATTTTAATATCAAGTCATGCCTACTGATTAATATGCATCACATCACCACCAAAAGTAATAGGGTACATATACAGACCATTAAATATCTGTGTTCTAAATATGATATGAATCCAATGTATTGTTCTTGAGATACCGTGTTAACAAGAATTTTTTCAGCAAAATCATATTAAGCCCCGCCCACTACACATATTGATGAATTTCAAAAGTTTTTATACCATAAACAAGTACACACTAGCTAACATCGTAATTATACCAAATATAAAACAAAACAGATACGTGGTTTCTAAAATATGAACATTTCAAGATTTTGACATTAAGCCCCACCCACTCATTAATATGCAAGACATCACCATTAAACACAATAGGGCACACCTACAGACCATTGTCTATCTGTGTATCTGGCAAACATGATATGAATCCATTGTTTTGTTCTTGAAATACCGTGTTAACAACTTTTTTCAGCAAAATCATATTAAACCCCGCCCACTACGCATATTAATGAATTTCGAAGATTTTATAACATGAACAGGTACATATTAACTAACATCATGAATATACCAAATTTGAAACAAAACATGTAATTATTAGAATATGAGCACTTCAAGATTTTTACATTAGGCTCCGCTAACTCATTAATGTGCATGACTTCGCCACCAAAAACAATAGGACACATCTACAGATCATGGGCTATCTGTGTGCCACATGTGATATGAATCCAGTATATCGTTCGTGAGATATCGTGTTAACAAGCTTCTGTTACAGACACACCCACACACATACATACATACCCCCCTCCCCTACCCAACCCCATACACACACGCGCGTGTGCGCCAGCATGACTACATTAGTTCCTTATGCTATCGCTTTGGAACCAAAATTTGTCCGTGCAAGGTAAAATAGGTGCAAGCTACACTGATAAGGAAAGGAGCACCGTCAACTGAGTTGTTTATCGTTTATTTCAAAAGTGTGAAGAAAAAAAAAATGTGATATCAATCTTACGTATTTTGAAAATCGATGCACAATTATTAAAACATAAAGCAGAGAGCATAAAGCATGAATCGTCAACATCTTATTAAATTTAGAAAATCATAATCTGTTAACTTTATACAAAACAAGTCCAGAGCAAAATTGTCCCAGGGAACAAAACATGAATAAGAAAAAATAAACATTGTTCTTGGTCTTGTTTGACAGCTTTAATCAAAACATAGATCCCTCACTTTGAATATAACACATAAATTATTTTGATTCTATTTGTCAAACATGTCAAAACAGGGAGTTCCTTCTGTTCCATTTTCTGTTTTTAGAGTGGCAATGTATACCAGCATTTTGGGGTGTTACGTGTTTACATCAAAATTATCCATCAGCATTTATTACAGGTTCGCTGTCCGAAACCCCGTCTGCGACTTTGGGAAAAACCAAACGAAACTAGTTTTAGGCCTACGTGTCGTACGACATTGCTCCGGAAAGATCAACATAATGTGATGTATTTCATGAATTTAGTTCATATTTTCAAATTGCCAGATAATTTCTTTTACAGAAATGATTTTTTGGCAAACAGGAAGTTCATTTTTTTTTTCTTCAGTGACAATGTAATGTAGTACACCAGCACTTTTGCAATTTTTCACGAACGTAATAAATCAAGTAAATATTCTTGCTTTGACGATGATTGTTACGTGTTTACATCCAAACTATATATCAGCAAGTCAGCATTTATACAAGTTGACCCGTCCTCGACTTCGGAAAAACACCCAGACGAAACTAGTTTTGGCATATAAATTCACCCTGTACGGCATTTTCTTGGAAATATCAGCACAACGTTATCCGTTAGCACGTGAGAGCCGTACATGTTTTTCGGTATAAGCCTAGCAAATCCTACACCAGCATACTCATGAGGAATTACTTGGCTCTCGGGTTAAGATCGTACGTTCAGATAAAAACATGGAGGTTGAATAGGCCATGTGATTATAGAAAAGGTCGTTGCAACTTGCGTTCTTTAAGTCTCCCTCGAGGCAGACAGTTGCTTACCCTTCGTCACCCTGGTGACCCCTCTGTCACTATGATGACCCCCAGCAAGTTTAGAATTGTTCAAATATCAAACATCGAGGGGGTTATTACTCATTTATATTGTACTAGTGTTTCCATTTGTGAAAGGATTTGTGGTATTTCCGCTTGGTAGATGAGTAATTTTATTCACACTTTAAAACCAGATGTTTAGTGGTTTCAATGCATTCATTCATTGTTGGTTCATATTCAAGTTTTATACAAATTGGCATTGCATATCATGCAATATGCTAAATAATATATATCAATAAGCCATGCCAACCATGCATATCAATTAAATAGAACTATTGACAGCACTTGAATAATGCAAAACATGCATACGGTTGCACATCACTGTATTACGAATTTTACATAATTGTTTGTCGATCAAATCAATAATTCCCGCTCAAATGTCAATTCCTATAGTGTGAACAATGGAGTGGGTGCTTCTTAAAGGAATATTCCCAGAGTTTTTTTGTATAATTGATTTTGAAAGAGCATACTTTTAGAGCTAATTTGGTACAAAAATCAGGTTGATATCGTATTCCATTCAGGAGACTTGTTTTTAAAGATTTCCCAATTGCATTTTAAAGTTTTTGTACAGTATAATGAATTCATGTTTGATGATGTCATAGAGGCAATTCCATTGCAAATGTTTATGTATTTCTTTGAACGTTAATTGGTTGTTTCTGTATGATTATAAACAATTTTCAGAAGTTATTGAAGTAGGGTATATTTGGCATGTGTATGAATACCTAACTTTCATCAATTAATTTTTCTAGCAGGTTTTACTAATAAAAAGGAATGATATATTTTAATGAAATACATCAACTTTGTGGAAGAATGTGTTGCTGTGGTGTCATACTGAGCATTTTCCTATTCGTTTATTGGCATTTTTTGTAAACCTTAAAATTTGAATATCTTCTGGTAGAAATAACCAGGAATATGTTATTTATAACATATCCTGGAATAACAGTATCAACATGATTTTTGTTCTAATTTTTTTTTTTTAATTCACTTTCTTATCAAAGCTTACGAAAAACATGGAAATATTCCTTTAAATTTATTTGTTATCAATTTTCAATTTTAAGTTAAAAGAACTATTTAACAACATTGATAACCAAGTGCTCTCTAACCTCTGCAACTTAATGAGAGTGATACATGTTTATATCAGAAATTCCGTACCGTAAGAAAAACCTTTGAGATTAGAATAAAATCCTCCGTATTATTCTGTGGTCTCTCGAATATATTATATCAAACATTCCTTTCGACCCAGAGCTCTTTTAATTGGGCATCATAGTTGCCATATCTTTCCATACATCCTAAACTGTTAGAAAAGGAAATTTCGTACCAAGAAATGGATTGATACGTCAATAGTAAAACTTAAACATATTAGTGACGTCACTTGCACTTTAGCGGCGGTGAGTGATTGTCTTGTCAGTATTTGTCTAAATGTTTCGACCACACGTTAAATTGTGTGAATCTCCACGTTAACTGGTTAACGCGGTAACTGGTCTTAACCTGTTAACCTGTTCACGTACATATTGGAAATGCGGTATACAAATTGATATAGTTTTTATTTTCGTCGATAATTGCCTTGTTTTGTTTTGTTTAACATTTCATTGTTTCGTATATTTCAAGTTAACTCTGTTCCTGTAATATATATGCCTAATCTTATCATTTCTGCTTTCTTTTCTTTTAATTATCATTTTATTCTGTTCTACAAGGTTTTTCGTATGGTATTTTTATGTACACATTTATGTTTGATTTATCACAAATTTTTCCAATTCATGTTGAAAATAATGTTTGGGGGAAAACATTTTATAAGAATTCCGCTTCAGTTTTCTCCTTTTCTATGCAATAAACTACAGATTAGACACAAGATAAAAAATATATGAAAAAACAGAAAACCAAAAAGTTTAGTGGTTCCGATCTATTCTTTCATTGTTGGTTGATTTTCAAGTTTTATACTAACTATAGCATTTCATACCATGAAATATTCAATTACCATCTATTCATAAGCCATGCCTACCATGCATATTAATAAAATACAACCAGTTGACAACACTTGAATGATGCATCATGCATACATGCATACAATTGCACATTTATCACTGTTTTAAGAATTTTACATAAAGCCCCACCTACATGACATCACTACCAAACCAATAGGTCACATATATGGACCATAACTCATCTGTGTGCCATATATAACATGTGTGCGATGTGCTTACACGTTTTTGGAGCATTTTCACATTAAGGCACACAGATTAGTGATAGAGACCTGTTGACAACATAAGCATGTACACAATAACTAAAAAATAACATGCAAGTATGAACCAAACAGACATTATGATTGTTATAAATGTATCACTTTTAAGATCTTTTTAGTTTATTTTAAGCCCCCCCCCCCCCTTTTCTCTCTATCTCTTTTTAGAAATATGCATGACATCATCACCACCAAAAACAATAGGGTATATATACACAAAACAGACAATGGGTTATCTGTGTACCACATATGACCTGTATCCAATGTATTGTCCTTGAGTTACTGTGTTTACTATTTTTTCAGCAAAACCATACTTAGCCCCGCCCACTATGTATATTAATCAGTCCGATTTGACTGACGATCAAGAGAATAGTGTTTGGTCTCCCGATTGGGAGATACTTTACGGAAATATCCCATAATGCATCTATCCAAATTCAAATTTGGTATGTAATCATATAAGAATCAGACACATATTGAGCGCAGGGACCTCAACCACTGCGAAGGGTTCAAATTTTTCTTCACGATATGAAATAATGGCATACTAATTATCATTCACCGTGCGCTTTTAAAATTTACAGTGCAGATTTTCAAGAAATTTGAAGAAATGTGTTACCGTTAGATATTCGCCCTTTAACAAGACTTTCTGAGAAAAACACTTTGAAGTTTTGTTCTGGAATTATTTTTGTCTCACATTGTAATAAATATTATCAGAGTCAAATCAAACTTTTGCATGATCATTTTATTTTAATAAAATGGAGTGTAAAGAAATAATACACACATAAGGCGACTACGCCAAAGGTCATAGCTAAGCTTCAATTGTATAATAGACTCGTACTGCGCATGTCCCGATCTTCCGAACTGGTGATCTCCGAGATTTCCCAAACGGGAGTACGAAGGACTGTTAATGTTATTCAACAATTTCATACCATGAATATGTATACACTAGCTAACAACACAATTACCAATCATAATAGACATGTAGTTGTTAACATATGAGTATTTGCGGAAAATGTTTACATTCAGCCCCGTCTATTCATTGATATGAATTACATCATCACCAAAAGCAATAGGGCACATTGGCATATCTGGGTACCACATATGAAATGAATCCAGTTTACCGTTCTATTAATATCAAGCTCTTTTCAGCAAAATTATTTTAAGCTCCGCCCACTATGCATGAAGGATGCACCGGAACTTACTATTTTTCTTAATTCCGGTTCCGGCCGGAACTCAGTACATATGTTGCACCGGAACCGGAACTTCACCATTTTTTAGTTATAATAATTCTCCACGTTAGTACATATTCAATGGTCAAAATTGTAATTGCCATGTCTAAATCTGCAGTGCATCAGCTACAGAAAAGATCAAAACAATTAGAACCCAAAACTTACAGGTTTTTTAATTGGAATTTTGACAAAAGCACTTACAATTTGAGATATGGCTACTCAAAGTTAAATTAGTTTTTAATTTATGCAAAATTTGTAATGTACATGTAAGACTGGGGAATCAGATCAAAATATTTATGTAAAGCTTTAAATTTCTGTCCTAAATCTCAGTAACTAAAAATGATGTGAAAGTATTCCTGTATTCTATTCCTGAATTTGATTGGGGGAGAGGGAAGACTGGTGGGAAGGGGGGGGGGGGGTATGGCAAAGGCTCAAAACCTTTCGGTTATAATTTTCGGCTACACTTCATTG
>JAIGNY010001933.1:830000-835000 GCA_020152595.1 Chiridota heheva | reverse complement strand
TCAGAATTGCGCGCAATCAGAATTGCGCGCAATCAGAATTGCGCGCAATCAGAATTGCGCGCAATCAGAATTGCGCGCAATCAGAATTGCGCGCAATCAGAATTGCGTGCAATTCTGTGGGTTCGTAAATGAGCGATGTGTTATTCGAGTTCTCAAAGCATTGGTTGAGGCGAACCTGAGCAAAAATCACTTTTTTATGATGAAACCTTCATTACTCAAAGTATAGGTTTGGGGAGTGCCACAATCGTTATTAATCTATATACCCAGGGGCGTATCAACTGATCAACAATTAAGTCCTTCAGTTTCAACGCTTTGAAAACAAGTCCCACGAGGGCGACTTCTTGCCTTCCTTTTCCCCATGGATAAAGGACAATTCATACCCCGGTTACCCCGTCGACCAGGCGTCTTTGATTACCTGGACATGCTATAAACAGCTACCTCTATCAGCTCTTTGCCTCTATACACAAAGGTATAACCTGACAAATGGGTATAAAAGCAAAAGGTAATCCCAATCGAAAGAAAGAATGCTGACTTTAATATTTTGTATAGAAGTTGGTCAAATTTCCTGTCCCAGTTTCATTCAATAATGAATTGAATAAATTAAAGCATAATCAAAATGACCAAAATGGTCGGTGTAATAATTCTGCATGGGGAGTCCCAAAGATTGTTATTACCATTTACATCAGAAAGCTGTGTCCAATACTTGCTCTGCGTTTATGCCTGCAGGGGTATGCGCGTAAGCCTTTTTATTTGTTTATTGTAAAAAATAATATTCCATTTCCTTATTCATTGAGAGTCTCGCGGTGTAGTTTAAGACGACTGTTATTGCAAAGGGATCCTTTACGATATTTTCTCAGTGTAACGGTGCAACGCAAAATGATACAGAACAGTGGTAAAACTATATTCTTCGTCATAAAACTCAGGGTCAAAGTTTATGTCCAAATTCATATCCTGTTCGTATATCAAAATTTGGACTGTTGTATTGACCTTCAAAATGTAAACGCCCTTCAACTTCAAGGAATTTAATAGAAAGATTTCCATTGTGAATATATCAGGGAGCTGCATCACCAGCTTGCATTAATGATATTAAACCAACTGGCTGAGCTTGATCAATACATTTTTTGTGGGATATTAAATTTTTCTTTTAATGTTCAAAATTTCTTAATGCATAAGATTCTTTGATTTTTTTTTTCAAACCAAAAATACAGATAATATAAAATTGTAAATGTATAACTGTATGCAAAGAGCTGTGGAAGCTCTTTGCTGTATGATCCATCTCCACATAAAAACGGAAAAAAATAAAAATAAATAAAGTGGTACAAAATTTCACGGTATTAAACCAGGAAGTTGTAAGCCAATTGCAACCTTATATGACAGCAGTAGTATCCACTATTAGACCAGGGATATGCCGGGTAGTTGAAAACCATATCCGTGAACATTCAGACGATGCACTGAAGCTGAGTAAGTGATGAGGTGACAGAATAATTTTACGCTGTTAGGTGAAAACTTGGTCAATAATGGTGTCAAAGTCATTACAATGTAATCTTTATGGGTTTTTTTTGTTTTTCCTTTTTTCTTCAGAATTGGTATAAGATTCCACTTGTCTCTTGACATTTTGGACGAAACGAAATGCAAATTGAGAAGTATTAATTTGAACTGCCCGCTTGATCAATTTACACAAAAATAACCTGCCATGTTTTTAGGACTACTAAACTATTAACTATTTTAACAAGTTATCTTGATGATTGTTAGTGTTACATATTACATGAAGCAAATCTTGTCTCTGTCTGTTATAGGAATTGCTCACAACCGACCACCATTCACCTGATTTTAATTTACGGAATGTTTCCAACTGTGATTATTTTTATCAAATCTGTTTTCTCTTGATTTTCCTAGAATTGTAACAATGTGGTATCCACATGTTAGGGGTATATTTCTGGACTAGACATCAACACAGGTGGTGAGAAGGAAAATTGTTAATCCACTCGACCTAGTTAACTTAGGGCAAGTGATGTCGCAACAATATCTCGAAACGGATGAATTAATCCCAAGGGTTTGCCAAGCCATCAGTCTATCACACCAGGGAGTTGCCAACAATTCTCTATTCACACTGTCATGACTGCATGTGCCGAAGCTAAATTTAACTGAAGAGCAGAAAAATGTAATCGCATTAAAATTTCTAAAAACCTTTAGCACATTTTACGAGCAATTTTCCTTATTCTACTTTTTGGCAGATCATAAGACACCGTCGACCCCTATGGCTACACCCGTTTATCCTGATGGTTCAAAATCATGATAAATATACACTTATCATAAATAAATTATACGGGCACCTTGCGCTGATGACAGCACGTGTGACAACCCTATTGTCACATGTTTTCGGACTATGAACTTTGGATCTATCGGTCCCTCGACCTATGGATTATCGGTCCATCGACCTTTGGATCTATCGGGCTTTTGAATGATCGGTCCATCGAGGCTTTAGACCAAGGGGCTTCTGCTTTAGACTATCGAGGCTTTAGACTATCGGGCCTTTGGATTATCGGTGCCAGTCCACAGGTCCGATGGCCCAATAGGCCAAAGGTTTATTAGTCCGGGGAAAAAAGCCCAATAGTCCGAAGGTCCGAAGGTTTAACAGTCCGAAGGTTCAATAGTCCGAAGGCTCATGTCCGATGGTTCAATAAACTGAAGTACCAATTAGTCCGAAGGCTCAATACTCTTATTCTGAAGGCTATACCCTAACCCTAACCCTTGGACTATACAACCTTCGCGCTAGTATTGATCCTTTGGACCTTCTGACTATTGACCCTGTAGACTACTGTCACTAAACCTTGAACCAAGGACCTATTAATCTTTCGGACTATTGCGCCGGGGCCTTTATTTCGGAGTATTAAACCTTCAGGCTATTGGGTCTTCAGACCAGTGGGCGGACACCGCATTATTGGTCCATCGACGTTTGAAATTGGGCCTTTGGACTAACAGTCCATCGACCTTTGGACTATCGGGCCTTAGTTAGGCTTTAAATTATCAATCCATCGACCTTTGGACCACGGGGCCTTTGGACTATCGCTCCATCAACCTTTGGACTATTGGGCATTTGGATCATCGGTACATCAACCTTTGAAGTATTGGGTCTTCGAATTATCGGTCCATTGACCTTTGGACTATTTGGCCTTTGGATTATCGGTCCAGCGACCTTTGGGCATTTGGATTATCGGTCCATCGACCTTTGAAGTATTGGGTCTTCGGATTATCGGTCCATTTACCTTTGGACTATTTGGCCTTTAAATTATCGCTCCATCGACCTTTGGACTATTAGACATTTGGATCATCGGTCCATCGACCTTTGAAGTATTGGGTGTTCGGATTATCGGTCCATTGACTTTGGACTATTTGGCCTTTGGATTATCGGTCCATCGACCTTTGGACAACCGGGCTTTTGGAATATCGGGTCTTCGTACTAACGTGCGGACACTGTGGACATAAAGGTGGGCCCAAAACAAAAGAGGGAAAAATTAAAAACATAAAAAAGGCTCAAAGTACATTGTATATCTTCAAGGCCATGTGCTCCAGTATCAGATAGTCAAATATTTATATTCAGTCAATTGATCAACTTCTTCATAGGCTGATAGACTAGTGTATATAGATGAAGAAGAAATTTGTTGCGTCAAAATGGAGGATTTGTAAGGATGTTTTCAAATTGTACTGCCTCATACACTGAAGATACACGGCTAGCTAGTTGGTTTACAGTGTTACTATTCTATCCTCCTATTCTATCAGTAAAATCTGGGGGTGATATTGGGGGAATTTTGTTTGAAATTGACAAACGAAGTCTTTGTTTTATGTGATAAAAACCACGGTAAAATGTTAACTGCAGACCTATGACTGGGAGCTACATCAGACATTCGACAAACGGACTTCATGTGGACGAACATTTCTACACGTTGAGTGCAATCCACACAGTGCAGTTCCAAAGGATTAAGCCGTATATTACGACACGCGCAATGTAAAATTCGCACATAGTTCGTATATTTTCGTCGTAATCCGGTAACATGAATTAATTTTGAATTAATCATACTTACCTACTTTTGCATAGTCACCATGAACAACACATACACTTAACGATAACATCCATAACCAAAATATCATTTTCCAGTCACTTTTCATGATCAAGCCCTATTATGATTCAAACGCAGTTTTGTATGTGGGTCCGACTACGTAAAACTCCGGCTTTATAATTCCACAAGGTATAATCCACCGTTTCACTAATATTACAAATTTCCTTTAGAAATCGATGTCATGCCTTCAAGATATTTACCCTTCCAGAGAACGATATTTAGTGTAATGAACTAGGTGATGTTGCGAGGATACATATTTCGACCATTATGATGCAGAAATTGTGGTCATGGTTAATTGGCAGATTCGACCTCGGGAAGTCGGGACGATATCGTCAAGAGCATGTGGGTGGAGCTTCTTTTACATCTAATGCGTCCGTCAATCAACGAACAAATATCATTTTACTTTTATTCCTTAATCATATTAAAAATCTGTAGCCCTCGGGGCCTTGGGCAGTACCGCTTTGATTGAAATTTGTATATTCGTTGGCATTTTGTATATTTTTGCAAAATCAGAACGAGTTTTGAATTTCTCATCAGATATAAAAAGTGTTATTTGAAGAGCAGGGTGGTCAATATTAATATATTAAAAACATCCGCCGCTCGTTTGTATTCCAAGAACTTTTTGAAAAACTGAATTTTATGTCTTTAAAAAGCTAAAAATTGTTAATTGATTATTAAACATATAACAAGAACCGACTTGATATATTATTTCCAGTCTTATACGAAATCTTACCCCCTGCTGTTTTGGTGAAATTATCACCTCCCTCCTAATAATCGAATAACCAACATAATTATTCAAATTTCAAAATCGGAACTACTTTTCAAGCGTCCGTGGGGATCCGTTGGCACATAGGTGGCAAAGAAGATGATTTATGGGATAAT
>JAIGNY010001933.1:702500-820000 GCA_020152595.1 Chiridota heheva | reverse complement strand
TTTTTACCAATTAAATTATAATTGTATAAGCGGAGAAAATATAGGCGGTTGGCAGATGTGAATGATTTGCTTTTTTCAGTATACTGGTATATGACTGTATGAAAAAGTAATGTCTGAATGTAGGATTGCTTGGCCCCAACGTGTGTCTTGAGAAAAGTGTGGAATGCTCTGGTTCTTGCAGTAAAGTGTTAAATGCATAGGCGCATATAGGAAGGAATTTTTTCTGGTGGCTAAAAGTTTCAAACTTTACTTCTGGCTACACCCTCCCCCTTCCCCACCATTAAAAAAATATGTAAACAAATTGTTTTGCTCCCATATTTAACTTGAGGAACGTTTTTGAAAATAATAACATTTTGTAGAATGATTAACCTGTTAACTGCCATGGGATCATAAGATAAATTTACAGGTATATAATATATAGATATGCACGCATGTTTGTAGACTATTTTAACTGGGATTGGTAAATATAAGATTTATGACCTACCATATCCCGTTTAAAAAAATATATAAAAAAATGGGATTTCACCTTCCAAGATGTATGCTTTTTCCCAGGTAAAATTGTAGACAAATTGGTGAAACTGAAAAAAAAATTGGAAACATTCGGCAACATTTCCTGAAATTTGAAGAAATTTTTCCGAAATTGAAGAAAAAAAATGAACTGCCGAAAATGAGAAATTTTCCGGCGAAATGAGGAAACTGCCATGCTATCTGAAAGGATTTCTCCTCTTTCCAGTTGCATGGTTTGGGAGGTAAAATTGATAAACTATTAACATCAAATTGGTCAAACTGAAGAAAAATTTGTTTAAATTATTGGAGAGTTTGAATGAATTTGGCAACATTTTTTAAAATTTGAAGACAATTTTCCGAAAATTGACAAAAAAAAACTGAAAAAGGAAGAAAATTTCCAAAATAATAAAGAGAAAATTCTCCGCCAAAATGAAAGAAATTTCCCGAATTTAAAAAAAGATTGCCATACAATGAAGAATATTTCCTATTTCCCGGGCAAACTGCCACCTGACTAAGAGATTTCTCCTTCTCGGTTGTATGCTTTCCAGTTCCAGTTAGGAGTTCAAATCATTAAGAAATTTCAAAAATAAGATTTAGTAACATTACGGAAATTTTGGAAAGATTTGGCAACATTTTCTGAAAATTGCAGTTGATGTTCGACTAGCAGCAACCTCAAATTAATCTACCAGTGCCATTTTCGGTTTGTGTAACCGGGAATATTCGAGAGTTCTTTTTTAAGATATAAAAATAAAAATAGAACTTAACGGGGCTGGGGAAGTGCCACTTTTCCTTGTGGTTCCGACACCGTTGGGCATAATTGCATAAAAATACCTTCTTTGAGTTTGCCGAACTGTAGACAGGTGGCTGTGTAGGCAAAAGCGGCGGAAGATGTTTGAATCTGTGGTAAGGAGGGGGTGGGGGGGGGGGAAGGTTGGCAGGATCTGAGGGGCACTTTTAGTATCTTATTTTTAAAGCATGTAGCACAGCAGTATAGCTATATAGGGTCAACTATCCCTTCCTCCCCACCAAAAAGTGTATACACTTTTACTGGTCCTACAATTATGCCTACTGGTGACCCACTTATCCCCTAATCTTTTTTTTTTTAAATTACAGCTTCAAAAATTCAACTTATATATTTTGGTCCAAGTTTGGTAAAATAGAACAATTTTATACTAAAATCCACAAAGAATGGACAACTTATAAATCGAAAGTCTTGAAATTGGAAGGATTTAGACTTACCGTATATATCATGATTAACTAGTTTTATTGGTCATGAGTCGGAATATATTTAATGTTGAAAAAATGTGAAAAGCATATAACAGTATAAGGGGTCCTAGGTATATGTGTCACCCAGAATTTGAACTGCAGTATGAGAGATGTTTTTGGTAACTGCAGTATGACAGTATATGATTTTGATACCTGCAGTATGAAAATAAGGGATTTTTGATACCTGCAGTACGAAACTGGATTTTTGAAATCTGCAGTACAAAATTATGATAAACATGCAGTATGAAAATCTGCAATTGTATTGAGATCTGCAGTATTAGAGATTAGATTTTTGGTACCTGCAGCTACGAAAATTCTGAAAAAAGGGCAACTGCTCGGGCGGCACATGTATATATATATATATACCTCACATATGAAAGTGCCCCACCCCCTCACTTGACGGTACTGAAGATTTCTTGATCTTGTTTCTGTTTTGTTCTCTATTCTATACAATAAAATATGAAGATTTTCATTGAAATCAGATTAAAATGTAGATTTTCTTCATTTCACTTATTCATGATAAACCCATAGAATCTCTTTCTATGCATAAACCTCGTCGTATACTTGCCAAACTAAAATTGGCGGGAATAATTTGAGTCGTTTGATATTTATTATTAAATAAAGAGTATTTGCATTATTGAATTATATAAGAAATGCAAATCATTTAAATTAATAAAAATCAACTAAATTTTAAAACTGCA
Source organism: Chiridota heheva (assembly GCA_020152595.1). NCBI lineage: Eukaryota > Metazoa > Echinodermata > Holothuroidea > Apodida > Chiridotidae > Chiridota > Chiridota heheva. The sequence goes on along the minus strand of JAIGNY010001933.1, from coordinate 817,526 downwards.
TATAATTTTTTATCAAAACAAAATCAATTGTACATAACCTCTTTAGTATTATGTATAAGGGACATCAGCATTCAGCAGCCTAATGAGAAGAAGAAGAGTGCAGATTTAAAATGGCGTTTCCGTACCGTAACGTAAATTTTTCAAGATCTTCGTAAGTTCTTGACCACCACCCAGTTGTCGGTTGGTCAACACTAAGTTGAAAAACTTGACATCAATGAAGTGTACGTGCATGTACGCTTAACCAATCAACTACCGGAAGACAGTCAATAATATGATTAAACATTTAAAGTTTGACATGTTTAAATTTAATTTTGATCTGCAGTCATGGGCCTAAAAACATTTCTTTCATCATAGGAAACGATATTTTCTGCATTTAAGAAATGGAAAAATACAAAGTGGTTTTTCTGGTAGATACCCTTCAATTTACAAATAACCGTTTTGACGCGGACTTACTTCAGAAGGGATCTCGTGCAATTTCGTTAAACATTTTGAGAGTGTTGTCTGAGTTCTCACACAGAACCAGTTCCGATACAGAAAATATCAGGTGGGGATGTCAATTTTTCAAAGCAACTCGATTGCACCAACTTTACACGAAAAAATCTGTTTTTAGAAAATTTAGTAAGCAGACATTTATTGAATTTGAAAAACAGTTGGAGGAAGAAATTGCGGTTGCAAGTAAATGGAAAACCGTGCAACAGTCAAGAGCAAGGACCCGTTCAACAAATTCTTTAGAAAGGGCCAAAAATGCAGAGGCTGAGAGTGAGAGTGAATTTGGAGATGAAGATGGAACGGAGGAAGCGACCAGAGGTTTTTCTCTTCATGCTTCTTTAAGGGATATTGGTCATGATTACCAATGGGAAGAACTAGACATATCTTCGCCAACGAAAAACAGCAGGTCTCGTAATCCTAACAGTAACACTAACATTTATCAAAAGGTGAAACCGGAATCGACCAGTGCTAGGCCTAAATCATGTAAAAATCCAACGGTAGAGGTTACTATGCAGCAACCGCAAGCTGAACAGAGCGTTAGAAATTCAGTGAAACAGCAAACAAAATTTGTGTTCTTGATAATGCCGTGCCCACAAACAAAAGTTGATCTGATAAAATTCTACAACAATCAGTCATTATTTTCTGGGACACCAGATTCTATGGTCATGAAAGATATGATGGTACGAGGCACAAAGAAAAATCCAGAATCCAAGCTTTTTGATTATCTGAAAACTTCACTGTTTTGGATAGATACCTCTTGTCTTTGGAGAATTGAAAAGGAGTCAGCATTCGTAAGTTTTATTCAATAATAATTTATGTTATTGTTAGGCTAAATTGCAAAAACATTTCAAAAACTTTAAGCTTAACTTGAAAGTTATTCATAACTAGGCCTAGTAATACTTAGTGAGATAACATCTCCCTCTGTGTGCCCTACATGCTACGCACTACATGCAATACAGAGTGAGACTCCGTCCTATCTGTTTTAACGTGGAAATCGCCTCAGTCTTAAAATTGCGACTACACTGTCTATTTTACGTCACCTGTTACATTTTTACACTATAATTACTGTACTTACGGCACATAAAAATATATAGTTAACTTCTTCTGTTATTTCTGTTAATCTTGTAAGTAATTAAAACATGCTGGTAATCATCAAATGATTAAAGATGGGTAAAAATGTAAGCCAATATTGTTCACTCCTTTCAGTTCAACCGTACGCTCTTGGAACCTTTTTGTTTTTTTAAGTAAGGTGCACAACACCGATACGCGTACTAAAAATATAACGCCAGCAAACTGGACACACACGTTCAACATTTACGCTACGCTGGCATGGCATAGAATTTGAAATAATTAGGTACATTCACTTCGGCGCGCACGATTGTGAGAAGGTAACAATCGAGGTAGGTGAAAATTTCTTCCTTTTACGGGTTTTAGTACATAGTTATTGAATGTATTTTTATGTGTCCAAGCTTTTTAAGATTAAGAGTTACATACTAGAAGCTTTTTTAGTTATGTGGCTTAACTTTTTCAGATTAAAATGAATGAGGTAAAAAAGTACAAATTTCTTGGAAAATGTTCGCAAAATAGGAGAGACGGGGTCAAAGCGCTTTTAGGGGGCCAAAGCCCAGACTCAGGAAAAAATCAAAAATAAGACTTAAGTTTCAGCTCCGTCACAGGTTGCGCTTTTGGTTGGCCCTCATTGGTGCATGGTGGGTCTCTTCTGCTCCCTATCCCATTTAACTTTTAGATCTACCCCTAGGGTACAGATATAAATCAATAAATCTATCTTAAATGCAGAAATATCACAATTATACGCGAAAAATTACACCAAATATTACAAAAATTTCCCCATTGACTTAACACGCGGATTATTTTCGGAAAATAGACTAAGTCCCAGCTCCGTCACAGGTTGCACTTTTGGTTGGCCCTCATTGGTGCATGATGGGTCCCTTCTGCTCCCTACCCCATTTAACTTTTAGATCTGCCCCTAGGGTACAGATATAAATCAATAAATCTATCTTATATGCAGAAATATCACAATTATCGCTGAAATTTACACCAAAAATTACACAAATTTCCCCATTGACTTAACACGCGGATTATTTTCGAAAATAGACTTAAGTCCCAGCTCCGTCACAGGTTGCACTTTTGGTTGGCCCTCATTGGTGCATGATGGGTCCCTTCTGCTCCCTACCCCATTTAACTTTTAGATCTGCCCTAGGGTACAGATATAAATCAATAAATCTATCTTATATGCAGAAATATCACAATTATACGCGAAATTTACACCAAAATTACACAAATTTCCCCATTGACTTAACACGCGGATTATTTTCGGAAAATAGACTTAAGTCCCAGCTCCGTCACAGGTTGCACTTTTGGTTGGCCCTCATTGGTGCCCTAGGGGTAGATCTAAAAGTTAAATGGGGTAGGGAGCAGAAGGGACCCATCATGCACCAATGAGGGCCAACCAAAAGCGCAACCTGTGACGGAGCTGGAACTTAGTCTATTTTCCGACTTGGCAGCTTGATACGCGCTTTGGCAACTCGGATATAGGATTTGGCCTGCTTTAGCGCTTTAGCGAAGCTGGGACTTGGTCTATTTTCCGAAAATAATCCGCATGTTAAGTCAATGGGGAAATTTGTGTAATTTTTTGTGTAATTTTTTGCGTATAATTGTGATATTTCTGCATATAAGATAGATTCATTGATTTATATCTGTACCCTAGGGGTAGATCTAAAAGTTAAATGGGGTAGGGAGCAGAAGGGACCCATCATGCACCAATAAGGGCCAACCAAAAGCGCAACCTGTGACGGAGCTGGGACTTAGTTCATTTTCCGACTTGGCCACTGTACGCGCTCTGGCAACTCGGATTTCGGATTTGGCCTGCTCTAGCGCTTTAGCCCTACCTGAAATAGGAGTGCACTGCAAGTATTCTGCGACGCAACTATGCTGAGTCAATGTAGCGGTTTCCACCATTATATGCATAGGCTGATGTCTGACCCAGTATTCGCAGTCATGTAATGGCTATAGCGTATACCACGGTCAGATGTTTATCTGACTAAGTAATACTAGGCTCACTCGAAATTCAATCTAGAGGGGCACTTATCATTAAACACAATTTTTCACAATTTTTCATGATTTCGAACAAAATGGCACATAGACTACCTAGTAGTAGTACTAGTAAAAACTTGCCGAATTCTAATTATTTTCCGATTTGTCATGATATTTCAGCAAAAGAAACAATTCTGCATCCTGGAAAGGCTGAAAACGAGGAAAAAATAGCTTTTTGCATAGTCCGTCACTCGTCTCATAGCATAGTTTGAGGGCTAATTTTTTCTCCAAAACACCTCGTTTTCAGCCATTCCGGGGTTTGGGATTTTTTTCCTTTTGCTGAAATATCATGACAAATTGCACAATAATTAGACTTCTAGGAGTTTACAGCTGAGGTATGTTTACTTTTTTAGAAATCATGAAAAATCGTGTTTTGCTTTCATTGACCGTAACTATAAATTGAGTTTCGGGTGAGCCCTATAAGTGAACATTGAGTGGCTAAGGGAATGAAATATGTTTCTAGGATAATGCTGCCTCATTTTTGTAACATTTATAATGATTTTGGAAGGAGTGAGACAAGTAGTTTACAGTTTTAGCAACAACCATACAATAAGCATTCTGACTACAGTGTAAGTTAATTATGAATGAAAAAAGGAGGACAAGTATTGATGTATTGTTTTCATTCAGAATTCTGTAGCCAGATAATGTTTTTAAAATTTGTATTTTGCTTTTCTTTCAGCCGGATTCCAGTGAGGGATATAGAGTGTTCAATTCTGCACTTGCCCTTCTCCGTGGATGCATTATCCCTGTCACCTGTCTTTTAAATCTTGGTGGCTGTTCAACTACAAGTGTCCTTTCCATTAAAGGAAACTCTTACACAGAATCAGAATTTGACTCACATGATCACAATTCACCAGATGGAACGGTACAAAGTACTGCAAGATTGACTGGCAAAACGGGAAAGTCTAACAAAGCAACACAGTCTCAAATCTGTGACCTTTTACCTTTTGGTGCTGTCATCAGGTCCCATTTTAGGTTTCATTCACAATTGACCAGTGTGCCTTTCTCAAAGAAGCAAGAGGTTGTCGCTAAGGAGAAAAAATATACAATTTTGTTCAAATTGAAAGGTTTGTAGGTATTCTAATTCTGATAGCCTATGTATATTTCCAACTTTGTTATACCAAATGCAGATTTGTATCACGTTCATATTGCCAAGTAAATAGATCACCTAATTTTTCCATGCCAGTTATTATAATATAATATCATATTTGGTTCCTGACCCCCTACCTTCTTACAAATTCAAAGTCCTCTCCCTCTCATTGGCTAAAATAGAGAATAAAAATCAGATAGAAAATACACAGATGTATAACAGTTTTCTTTTTCTTGGCAAGAAGGTAAATGTGTGTTACTGTAGCTGGTCAGCGACCCTTTTGAAAATAATTTGTGTACTAATCCAGCTGACAGCCTATGGTAGCTAGAGTGTTCATCAATGTCTAAAATAAGTTTGAAATTTATATATATCGTGTAAACACACTTATCATTTTTGACATAATGTTTTGGTGTTTGGTTGATTTCTTGCATTTTATATTCAATCCTGACTTTTACCTTGCAGGTGAAAAATGGGAACCATGGTCTCTTCTTGTAATGCAACCACTTGTTTCTGGGGATAATTGCAGGTGAGCTTGAGAAAGATGCCTTTTTAGCTCGACTATTCAAAGAATACATGTTGTAGAATTGTTCCACTACCCCCGGCGTCGGCATCTGGTAAAGTTTTGGTTAAAGTTATGAATGGTGTACATTCATGTGACTTTGCATAGCGTAGAGGACATGGGTACTGTTCAAATGAGCATGATTAGGGGGCGGGGGGGGGGGGGGTGGTGGAGGGTTGTGTGCATACTAATTAGTTTATTTGCGTAAAAAGGAAAATATTTGTCAGGTTAAAGTTTTGAATAAAAGTTTTGGGATCAAGTTTTCATAACTTATGAATGGTGTATATTTATGTGACTTGGCATAGGGGTAGAGGACATGGGTACTGTTCACATAAGCATGATTGGGGGAGGGGAGGGTTGTGTGTAAATACTAATTAGCTTATTTGGATAACAAGGAAAATATTTGTCAGGTTAACATTTTGGTTAAAGTTTTTGGTTAAAGTTTTCATAACTTAAGTTATGAATGGTGTACATTCATTTAACTTGGCATAGGGGTACTGTTCAAGTGAGCATGATTAGGGGTTGTGTGCCCACTAATTAGCATATTTGCATAATGAAAATATTTGTATCTATATTTCTTAAATTAAAGTGGATGTGGGGATTTTGTTTTCACAAATGATCATATATGTGAAGAGCATTGTCTACATTTAATGTTGAGATGAAGTGTGCATACTAATTAGGTTATTTGTATAACAATAGACTTTTGTACAAAATGTTTAACATTTATGAGTGCATAACTTAAGTTATGAATGATGTACCTTCATGTAGCTTGGCACAGGGTAGAGGACATGGGTACTTTTCAAATAAACATGATTGGGGGGTTGTGTGTACATACTAATTAGCCTATTTGCATAGCAATCAAAATATTTGTATATGTGGTATCTCTTGAATTGAAGTGGGTATGATGATTTTTCTCAAACAAATGATTATACAGTATATGTGAAGAGCATTGTTCACAGTTAGTGGTGTGGTATAGTGTGCATTTGCTGCAATATGTTTGACCTGAGATCAAAAATATATGGCTTATGACTTAACAATTACACATTTCCAGTCTTGCTATGGTATTGACAATCCTGACATGAATAGCATTCAAAATGTTTGTCTTGCCGTGATTAAAGAAGCAAATAAAAGTACCCCGCTTCTAAAGAATGTTAAGTTAGAGGTTTGGGAACCATAAACAATAAGCAGAATGTGGGGTACAAGATGACATGATGATAAAGTAGCTGAAGCAATTAGGATGAGGTCATGTGGGACAGGGTGGAATTGTATGTGGGGCAGGGTGCGGTGGGATGTTGGTCAGGATGTGTTGGCATGTTAGACAGGGTGGATTGGCATGTAGAACAGGATGGGTTGGCATGTAGAACAGGGTGGGTTGGCATGTGGAACAAGGTGGGTTGGCATGTGGAACAGGGTGGGTCGACATGTGGGACAGGGCAGAATGGCATGTGGTGGGATGTCATCTGGATTTCAGTTGTGATGGCATGTAGGTCATACACGTAGTGGAATGACATCAGTATCTGGTTTTCAGGTGTGATTGCATGGAGTATAGACGTGAGATGACATTTGGGACAGGTTGGAATGGAATGTGGGACAGTCTGGAATATGCATTTTTAGCGGTGAGGGGATTTGTATTGTTTCCAATATCTAGTTTGTCATACGTTAGCAATGCTGTTTCCATAATTTTTCCTTAATGTTATTGTACATTTTTCATGCTGCTTGAGTTTGCTTGAACACATACTGTATTATCTTAAATTGGAAGTTGTGTTACACTCCAAGATGTAGTTCTGGGAATGTTTAGGGGCTGGGGGAGGGTACAGGTTGGAAAGGAGGTTGAATGGCATTCTTACATTGGCAAGTCAAGGCCACTCCTTTCTTTGTTATTTAATTGATAGAACTAAAACAGGTGTTGTAGTTATAAAGACTGCTAGCTTTTACATGTTTTCTGAGTTACTGGGTGTGGTAACCTTGGGCATTTTTGTCTTAAATATCTGGGAAAACTCAAAAGATATTTTAAAGCTTGTAGTGCAAATAAAAATGTAAGTGCATCTTTCAAAGCTTAAGTTATTTGAAATCATCTGCTCCTACTACCCTATTTCTGTATATACTTTCCTCTATAGGCCTATTCTCTATACTATCTTTGAATAGTCGAGCATACTGTCCTTCTGACAGTTCTATTTTGAGTAGAATTTGTAAGAAAACAGCAGAAAAAGTATTTGAAACGTTATGAACAATTTTGTTTCTTGATCAAGAGCAAATTATTAATTGTTTTGTTGGTGTATATATTGTAAGTTTTTTCGTTAGTTGTTTCTAATAACAAAACTCTTCATCACATGAAGTAATTTCAAACAGATTTTGTGTTGTACTAATTACCCAATAATTACCCATTTCAAGAGGAGAGAATGGATGAGAAAGTGAGGGTTTGTTGGGCCTGTGTTAGATTGGTTGGGTGTGTGGTGGGTTTGGTGTGTGAGAGGTTGGTTGGGTCTGTTAGAGGTTGGTTGGGTGTGTAAGAGGTTGGTTGTGTGAGATGGTGGTTGAGTCTGTGAGTGCATGGTAGAACACTGAAAGGATGGTTGGGTCTCTGAAGGGATGGTTGGGTGTGTGAAGATTGTGTGGATCTTCAGGTGTGTGGCCAAGTATATGAGAGTATGACTGGATCTGTGTGTGGGTGATTAAAAACTGAATGGAATGTTGGATCTGTGAGGAGATGGTTGGGTCTGCAAGAGGAGCTGTGGTTCTGTGAGGGTTGGTTGGGTCTGTGAATGATTGAGCACATTAATGGAATTTGCAGAGTTGATGTGATTGTGTGTTTGTATTTGTGATTGGATAGACAGGTCTACTGACTTGAGTCAATGATTGGGTCAGTGATTAGGTGGTTGTGTCATCAGTGTTGGGTAAATCTGTACTTAAGTCACTTTCTATTTACTGCTGTAAATTAAAATGTTTCAAGCTTTGGTTTTTATCCTTGCTCTTCTGTGTGTAGGAAAGAATTGAGTTTAACCCGGCCAACACAGAGGAAAGAAGGCGGTATCTTCGCAGTCAATTTCTCCCAAAGTGGATTTGAGCAAAACAACAATATCGAAATTGACTGTAATGACAACCCTGTCTCTTGGGGGGCTGGAAACCCAGAACTTAGCACCCTTCCCCTCTCTGATAGTAACCCACCCGTCTCTGATAGCAACCCACCCATGATTGCTCCAACACAGATGTACATCCGAGCAGCGGTTCCTCTGTCTAAGCTTCATTTTGGTCTGTTCCATTCAAAAATGGTGTACACTTGCTTTGGTTACAATCCTGGAATAAATGTTGGAAGTAGTGATGAAAGTTGGTCAACGAGGAAACCTTTAAGAAACTTTGAAGAAACTTTGCTAAGATTAAGCCATCAAAAGCTAGCATTGGTAAGTAGAGATGGTGTTTTTGATATTTTGTAGTTTCATGAGGAAAGTAAAGGTTGTCTATTAAGTAAAAGAAGGTGGAATGGTGTCATATAATCTGTGTTCCTTTCTAGAAGTGCTAAACTAAAATGTAAAAATTGTTTTGTTGACAGTTCTAAGGTATTTAAAACCTAACATCATGCTACACATTGTTAGATATGTAAGGAACAAATGACACCTTGATTATCTAAAAATCTATTTAACTTTGTGAAAATCATACCAGAACTGGTTCAAATTGACAATTTTTCAGCTTTTTTAGGCCTAATTAATCAACAGAATATGCAAATTAATGGTAAAGGTTGAAAAACAATAAGCAAACATAAGGAAATTCATCAGTTTCTCTTTGTGATGTCATGAAATTTAAATCAAATTCCCATAGTTTATTATAACTTTTGATGAACCTTTTAATTATTTTCATGATTTATAGCATATTTTCTTCCTGTCAGACTAAACGTGTTGCTACTTGTCCATAGATCTGTAAGCTACAAGTTCTCATTTTTACTAGTGTTCCAACGATTACATTAATGGATTCTGCCAATTACCGATCATGTTTTGTCATAATCGGTCCCATCCGATCCCATTTCCGATTATTTCTTATGACTTTATCTATCGTGATAAATATGTCGTAGGCAGTGCCAGTGAAATGAGCATAGATAATTAAATCAACATTGATGTATAAGATAATAATGAGGAGAATACATGTTGAAAGGTATAAAAAAAAAACTATTTTTCGTCATCAACATGAATATACTTTTTCTCTTTTTTTTTCAGCTTTTCATGTTTTAATAAGAAAATAAATAAATTTTAAATAATAAAAGAATTAAAAATGACAATAATCGATTGGCAATCCACGGGCCTTTTACGGATCCCGATTATGCTGCTGATCAGCCATAATCGGCCAGATATGATCAACAAACCGATTATCACAACCGATTTGTAACTTTTAATTTTTACAATAATGATCAACCTTTTATGGTATTTTTTCACTTTAAGGTGGTAGAGTTTACAGATGCTGCTAGAACCCCACACCATTATTTGGCTGTACTGGAGCCATTGACACGTGTGGTTGCCTCTCTCAGGGTTGTTCAGTCAGACATGCTGTTAGCCATGGAGAAGATCATAACCTTTGCACCCACCTTGACCTCAATGGTCAACAAGGGTCAATCACATGCGTCCACTGAGAAGGGATTGGCGTGGTTGTTACATGCGCCTAAAGAAAAAGGCCCCTAGTTAACAGAGCAGGTATGTTTCACACAGAGCAGTGCAGGAAGTCTTTATACTTATTCACTGATATGTTGCAAAATTATTACCAGTCTGGACTTGGTAATTGTTATAAATAGTCCAATTTAAAGCTTGTACAGTTACCCAAATAAACATGTGCCATTACATGCATGTTAAAAATGTTATTCATTCATCACTCATTTATAAAAAGTGATGTTTGTCAGTGGTGGCCTTCAATATGTTCTAAAGGCTGAAATACTGCTCAAAACATTTTAGTACCTCAAAATGATCAGTTTGAAGGTGAATTCTTGAGGTTATTTGTTAACAATTTTTCCATCCTTTAGCTTTTCAGCATATTATAATTATTTTTCTTGCTTTCATTCAAATACGTTTTCAGTTTGATATATCATTTTTTTTTTTCTTAGGTGGGTCAACAAACAGTAGTGCATCTTCTTCCAAGAATCTGTATATGCATAAGAGCCTGAAAAGCTTTTCATCAAAGAGTTTAGAGAGGTGGTATCGTGATTCACCCAGCAGGGGCGTGACTGCCAAATTCCTGCAACAGTTGGTCAAGTAAGTTTGATATTACTAGTTTTGTCCCTAATTGTGATATAGTGATACTGCTTTTATCACCCACCTCACTCACTCCCGCCTCCTTATTGGCTCCCCAACCCCTCTGCAACAATTGCCATTGCACCCTCACAGTCCATCACGTTCTCCTTGCTTGCCCCCTGTACAACCTTCCCAGAGCTTTCCTCGCTCCCCACAACTCAATTGCCGAGTTTCTCCAGAAGAACCCTCCGGATAAAATTTTCTCCTTCCTTCATCATGCTTCCCTCTACAACCATATTTAGTCCTCCTCTTTCCACCACACCCCTCCTCCCCCTCCCTTTTCTCTCTCTACTTTGTTTTTTTTTTGTTCGCATGCGAAGCATTATGCGAAGCATTATGCGAAGCATTATCACGAGCATTATGCATTATCTGCATTATCTGGCATTATCGCGGCATTATGCGGCATTATGCGAAGCATTATGCGAACCTATGTAATGGCGATTATGGCCGTCCACAGATTTGTCCTGAGATTTCCTTAGAAATCTTAAGTTTTTTGAGAATTCCTCAGAAAATGTTAAAGTTTCTTCAGTTTCTCTGAAAAAGTTAAAGTTTCTTTAGATATCCTTATGGAAGGTTAGAATTTCCTTATAAAATGTAAAGTTTTTCAGAGATACGTAGGACAGGATTGAAGACTAGTTTCCTTAAAAAGTCTACAAAACATTTGATATTTTCTTAGAAAATTACTGTAAAATGATATAATTTTCCAATATTCTTCAAAAATCCTCAAGTCTCTCTTGTAGCACTTGAGATTTAAAATTCTTCAAAATATTTGGGCACCAACAGCTGTATCAGGCATGATTATTGAACTCCACCTTTATTATTGTGCTTATTTGCATAAAGTTGCTACAGTATATGACTTAGTCAGGGAGTGTGACAGGATGTGATTGCATATATGGATGCCATAGGGGGGATGCCATGAGGGACATGGATGATATAATACACCATGATGTATACACATGTTTATATCAGGCATAATTATTTGACTCCACCTTTTTTCTTATTCAACAACTCATTTGCATATATGTTATTATATGAACTGACACTTTCATACATAGTATGCTTAATTAAGGACTGATAGCTAGGATGAGACTTCTTATGGAGCCTACGGGACGTCATGTGAGACATAGGGTGGAATGCCATGTGGGACATGGGGTGGGATGCCATGTGGAATAGGGTGGAATGCTACGTAGGATATGTGGTGGAATGCCATGCAGGACTGAGGACATAGGGTGGATTGCCATGGGATGGAATGTCATTTGGGATATGGGATGACATTGGATGTCATGTGGGACATGGCGTCCCACCCCATATCAACAAGTCATTTGCACATAAGTTATTATATGAACTGACACTTTCATACATAGTATGCTCAATCAGAGACTGATAGCTAGGATGAGACTTCTTATGGAGCCTATGGGATGTCATGTAGGACATTGGGTAGGATGCCATGTGGGACATGGGGTGGGATGCCATGTGGGACATGGGGTGGGATGCCATGTGGAATAGGGTAGAATGCCATGTGGGACATGGTGGGATGCCACGAGTAACGCAGAGTGACGTAGGTTAGTATGCCATGTGTGACATAAGGTAGGATGCCATGTGTGACATAAGGTAGGATGCCATGTGTGACATAGGGTAGGAGGCTATGTGGGACAGGTGGGAAGCCACTGATGCGGGACACAGGGAGGAATGCCATGTGGGACATAGGGAGGGATGTCATGTGGTACATATGGTTGGATAAATGTGGGACATACATGTACAATGGGATCCATGTGGGTCATAGCGTGGGATGCCATGTGGGACATATGATGGAATGCCATGTGGGACAAGGCATGGGATGTCATGTGGGACATGAGGTGGGATGTCATTTGGGACATGGGATGTGGGACATAGGGTGGAATGCCATGTGGGTCATAGGATGGGATGCCCTGTGGGACATGATGAAATGCCACGTGGGACATGGGATGTCATGTGGAACATGGGGTGGGATGCCATGTGGAAAATATGGTGGAATGCCACATGGGACATGGGATGGGATGTCAAGTGGGACATGGGGTGGGATGCCATGTGGGACATGGGATGGGATGCCATGTGGGACATGGGGTGAGATGCCATGTGGTACATGGGATGCCATGTGGGACTTAGTGTAAGATACCATTTTTATAATTGGCCGGGTCAAATAATATGGGTGTCAATTTGCATGGGCATGCGAACCATGACGGTATTTACCGTTCTAGTTCATCCATGCACCTCCTCTCTCCATCCCAGCTTTCTGACTTTTAGTTCTTGTATTTCTTTAATTCTACCTGTTTTCTTTCCTTCCTACCTCTAGAATGATCTAACCTTTCAGGCACAATTTGACCCTTGTTGTCATGGTGCCATTAAGACCTCATCAAACAAACAAACTACTTTTTATCAATGATACTTTAGCAATTATTTGATACAGTATGTCATCACTTTATTTGAAAAATTATCAAATCAAATGCTTTCAGCTAAATTTCAGAAACATTGTAAATTAATGTGAGTTTTATAATATGTATCTTCATATTGGATATTATCATGCTTTTTTACAGAAAGGAATTTTTAGCAAGAGCTAGAAATTGTTTGTTTTTTAGCACGGTTCCTACATTAGTAATCGTAACTTAGATATTGTGAAATTTTTGGCAATGACGACAATAGACATTGTGATAGCCCTGCCACCTGGCATCCTTCCTCTTCCTGCTTGACCAATGCTGTCAAGGTGCCTGTTAACCTCACCATTTAACCTATTTACTAGTCATTAGAAATGACTTTGCTTAAAACCAGGAACATCTCAACCGACCCTCAAATGGAGCAGGGCTGGTCGGAGTAAAAGTTATATAATTCTTTGTTTCCCAAACCACAAAACTGTGTACAGTTTTACATCTCGGAGGCTCCTTCAAGATAACAACTACTCCCACTGGTGTTACATGGTATTTTTAGTGACACACATCTGATTATAACGGCAATTCTTTGTGATATAAGTAGTAACCAGGGTTCTAGCTACGTTGGGCGGCAATGGCGGGCCCGCCCAGGTTTTGCAATTCCAGCCACCACTCTGGTCTAAGATTCACTCTTCCGCCCAGCACTCAAAAGTTCAATTCGATTAAATAATTAAGTGTTTAAACAGATCTCCTTTTAATCTCGCTCTATTTATGTCATCCGCTGATTTACACACACAACATAACATACATTACGCACATTAAATTCCGATCAAAACAACTGAACTATAGGAATTTAAAGCAATTGAACGTACATATTACCATAAAATCTTTTTCATTGACAATTTGTCAATAGAAGTGGACTAAATTTGAACAGTTCTTCATGGGAGGGGGTCTAGGAGGTCACCTTGGATTATCACTGGAGCCCAGCACTCAAACTTGTCTAGCTAGAACCTTGGTAGTAACCGTAATCAATGCTGGCATTGTTTGTCTTTGCTGCTGGGGAAAGGTGAAATGAACTATGAGCATAGAACTATTTATACCTCAATGTTATGATGCAAAGTTAATCTTGTGGAATGATGTGGTTAATTTGTTGCTTCAAAATTGCAAGCCCAAATTTTAGGCAGTGCCTTTACTAATATGTACTTTGCAAGTTAATAATTAGGGTGGGGTGGGCTATTGGTATGATTGTTGTTTGTCATCAGAAATCTATGATGTCAGTGAGAACGTCTAATAGTTGATTATATTGTCCTCAAAGGGTTTAATGTTCCCCTTTCAGGTAAGGCTTTTTTTGTTAAATTGTGTGAAATGATCAAATTTACTTCAAGTTATATCTTACCTTCTATGCTATAAATATGCAATTCTGGTCCAATGACCTGATTCTAATGCACTTCTATCCGACCTTAGAAATGTAGAAATCAACCTAGCCCTAACCTCCATAATACCTCTAACATCCCTCACTTCTTTCAGCGCGTTGCTGTTACAACATCTCTGGAAGTGGCCCAATTTTTTTTTTACATTTTTGCCTTTTTCTAACAATTTTCATCCTTGCAGCTCCTACCATGCAGGTTTTTACGCTGTTGGCAATTTCTTCTAGCCTTTACAAGTCACCTGAGGTAAGACGAGGTGGCTATTGGACCGGAAAATATTTGGTCCGACTTACATGACTTTCCCCATTAAGCTTACACTTCAGGTAGTGTTTTTGCTTCCATCCATAAGAACCAGGTGGCTAGAATGAGAGAGTCCCACTCACCTGGTGTGCTAGTTTAGAGGACCTCATTCCCTTGTGTTGAAGTGGTTTTCACACTAGGCCCCCACCCTACCACGAAAATAGCCTAGCGTTATACAGTGCATATGTAGTAACATGTTAGGATGTCTTTAGTACAGGTTTTTATATGCATTAGGCCAACTTCTTGTTTTGATGTTGGTGCATGCGCAAGAGGTCGACATCACCACAGGGTGAGTGAGAAGTCAGCTTCAGCCAACTCCAAGGAGCTACAGTTATTACAAAAGAGCCTATATATTATTTGACATTGCCATACATAGCCAGCTCTTGCAATATTTAAGACAGAGTTTTTAATTTGTGAGCTATATATAGACACTATATATATATTTCATTTTATCTCCACAGACACCAAGATCACAGTGGTTTATGTTTATATATATATATAAATATTTTATATATATATGATATATATATATATATATAAATATATATATTTATATATATATATATATATATATATATATATATATATATATATATATATATATATATATATATATATATATATATATATATATATATATATATATATATATATATATATATATATATATATATATATATATATATATATATATATATATATATATATATATATATATATATATATATATATATATATATTCATATAAATAAATAATCTATTTTCAAACGCCAAGAGGCGCTTCATGTTAAATATATCATGTCTCAATATAGTGTCTCAGAGTTTTCTGCTTACCCCACGATCCACAGCGTGACGATACTTAGGTCTGAGGCAGTAGTCTACTTTGTTAACTTACCCCCTGGGGCCCCCGACTCGCAGAGGTTTGTCGAACATAGGTTATTTCTGAAACTATATTGATTAGCTAAGTTGCGTCCTAATGACGTAATGTGGAATAAACCATGCAATACTAGAGTCAGTGGGGTGCAGGTAGTGGTGGGTGACTCCTTAATACACTGCTGTGGACCACGGTTCCATGTAGGGACTGGTAGGGCCACAAGAGGCGGCGCCCTAAGTGAGTTACAAGTAATTTTACAGCTTGCTGTAGAGTCATAAGATAACTTCCACAGGTCCATACGGTCCGCACGGCTCTGATGAATGGGTCCTTACGGCTTTATGGCTCCATACGGGTCCGTGATACAGATCTATTGCACGGGTCCATACGGCTCCATATCAAGGTCCATTCGGTTCTGTCAATGGGTCCGCACGACTCCATAGCTATTGAACGGGATAACATACAGCATACGATAAACCGGAAGTAGACCCACTAGCTACAAAGCTACGTGGTCAAGTGATAAGAAAACAAATCTTCACAGGAAGTATAGCATCTTGAGAGCTATTTTCTTTTTGTTACTGTAGCCATCAGCTACGTAGTTCCACGGCCGTGCGTAGTTCCACAGACTTAGGGTGGGTTAACAACCTCGCCAAGTCCAGTCTACTTCCTTCCCAGACTCCCACATTTCTTGGAGCAGTCCTGGTATATGGCCGACAAAGGAAGGAATCCTAGCGGTGAAGGCAGAAGCCAATATCTCTCGCAACTGGCGTCGTCGGGGAGAGCGTGGCTGGTATTCTTAGGATACCTAGCCAGTCTGTTAGATGTAGTCCCAATGTGCTGGTTTCACATGCGGGATCTACAATTTCACCTACTGGATCAATTTGTCCCATCGAGGAGACCTCAGTATTCCCGTCCCTTGTACAAAGGCAGTGATTCCCCCCATATTGTGGTGGTGCGTCCACTCACATCTCTCACAGGGAACTGTTTTCCCATCCGCCAGACCTTCACTGTCAGTGGTGACAGACGCGTCTTTGACGGGGTAGGGAGCGCATTTAGCGTGGTCCCAAGTCGTGGAATTTTGGACGGGGACTTGGTACAGACAGCACATTAATATGTTTGAACTAGAGGCAGTGCGCTGGGCTCTTGTTTATTTTCTACCACAGGTAAGGAACAAGACTGTTCTGATATGCATCAACAATACCATGCTAGTGGTGTATATATCAACAGACAGGGAAGCACGAGATCCAGGAGACTCTGGATCCTTGCCAAGTCCCTTCTGTCTTGGTGCGTGACAAATAAGGTCAGCCTTCAGGAGGTCCACCTGCCAGGCAAGGAGAACACAATCGCAGATCTGTTATTTCGCCTCCAAGGAGCCCCCACAGAATGGGCCCTCTTTCCGCAAGTGGCCAACGCGATCTGGTTAATTCCGGTCTCCCGGACGTAGATCTGTTTGCGTCCATCGACAACCACAAGCTACCAATTTTTTTAACTCTGACCCCTGACCCTAGGGTCTGGAGGGTCGGACGCATTCACGATCAGGTGGACCCACTTCGTGGGCTACGCCTTTCTGCCGTTCTCGCTAGTACCGAGAGTACTAGACAAGGTGACATAGGATCAGTGTCACATGTTGCATCTGGTAGCTACCAATTGGCCTGGCCAACTGTGGTTACCTCAGCTGCTTTAATCTAATCGCAGGTTTCTAGTACAAGCTTTCGGTCAGGGACGACTTAGTCTCAATCCCAGGATCTGGCAAACTGCATCACAATCTAAAAGCACTCCATTTGACTGTGTGGCCTCCATCCTGAATCTTTTTAGAGGAAGCTGCCCAAATGGCAGCCCAAACTTGGAAACCCTCCACTTTGAGGATGTATTCTGCCATACTTGGAATGTTCCAGACTGGTGCCAGAATAGATCAGTTTCTCCGCATACTCTTGGTGACGCAGCAATTTTTTAATGTGTCAATTTAATCTCAATAAATCCATCAATACAGGCAAGTGTTTTTGGACAGCTCTCCACCTGGGCTTTTCTGATGGGTCGACCATCACCGACGTGAGGTCTCTGGAAAGATTAGTTAAAGGAATGTTCTTACAAAGACCTTCAGTTTGGAACCGTGTTTCCTGTGGGACATGCAAGTAGTTCTCGAGACACTAGCACGGGCTCTGTTGGAGCAGCTGTCTGCTTGTCCACATAAAAAACTGGCGATTAAAACGTCTTTTCTACTCTCTACAGCCTCTGCCATATGCAGTTCATGCACTTTTGCTTAAAGAAGGCCACATTTGCTTCAAATCTGGGGGTGTACGGCTCGTGCTTGATACAGCTTTCTTGGCCAAAAATTAAACTTTAGAGTTTCTACTGGAACCGATATTCCTTTTATCGCTTTCTACGTTTCTGACACATCAGAGGACATGGTTTTGTGCCCCGTTTGATGTCTCAAACACTATAAAATTAAACTTTAGAGTTTCTACTGGAACCGATATTCCTTTTATCGCTTTCTACGTTTCTGACACATCAGAGGACATGGGTTTGTGCCCCGTTTGATGTCTCAAACACTATAAAAGCTTTAATCATGACGTAAAAGCTTTAATCATGTCTTTACAAAATCCCCATCGCACTGTTTCATGTGATACCATTTCACGATGGATTGTTTAAGCAATCACGTATATTAAATCCGTGTTATTCATGGAATAATCGGTTAAGGCGCACCAGGTATGAGGCATAGCTACATCAATTGCGCTATTTGGTGGGGTTCCCCTAGTGAGATTCTTTGTGCTGCATTATGGAAAACACCAGCAACATTCGTCTCCACATATCTGAAGGATATACCAGACTACCAAGGTGGAGTTGCAAGGGCTGTACATTCCAGAAGAAAGTCCCTTTCATGAGGTAAATATCCTTGTATTTTATTTACGTTCTCTCATTTCAGTTACGATTAACCCATTAATTTATAAGCGTCTAGGTTGTTTACTAATGAATTTCGGCCGCTGTTTTGGCACATTCGGTTTGTTTTATTTTACTAACAAAATTTTTGCTGTTGTTCGGGCACTTTTTATTTCATTTGATTATACTAACGAAGCTTTGCCGTTGTTCTGGCAGGTTCTGTTTAGTTTAAGTTTATGGAAGATTTCTTTCCCTCATGTTTAACTAAGCAGCCCCGGTCCTCTGGCCAACCTTGTAAGTTTTCGCCTTGACATATTGGGCGTTGTTTACAGTTTGACTCTGTTCACTAACAACTTCTGTTAACATATGTTTTTAGGAAACTAACCCATGTCCAGTCGACATCTTGCCTTGGTTATTACTAACAGGTTGTTCCCTGTTCCTTTGTTATAAGTAGGAGTGCATGTTTACTATTTTATAGTAATTCCTATTCAGATGTTTTTCATCCTTAAGAGGATAAGGAATATAATCCTTTTAGTAGAATAAAACTAGTGCGAGTATTAGGAGCAGCCTTTTGAAAATTGGGTTTCGACCTGAACTCCCTTCCTTCCGTTCCTCGGTTGCAATCTGATTGCATATTAATAGCATGGAAGGTAAGATTTTGATAAGAACTTGAAGTAAATTTACTCCGTTAAGCGTAGCGGGGATATTTATAAGAGTTATACTTACCTTCCATGCATTCCGGCCTGCCTCCCCTCTCATTTAGGCCTTGGAGGAATGTTAAGTGAGGATGTCCAGAGGTATTATGGAGGTTAGGGATGGGTTGGTAACTACAATTTTTAAGGTCAGATAGAAGTGCATTAGAATTGGGTCATTGGACCAGATTGCATATTTATAGCATGGAAGGTAAGTATAATTTTCATAAATATCCCTGCTATGCTTAGCGGGGTGAATTTGTGTAAAATTATGCAAATTTTACATTATTCATGAAGCATTAAAATTTTCATCAGAGTATATTTTCTTGATAGCCTTGCAGATGAGAAGTTACTTGGAGATGCTGAAGTGCTTCAGCAGGCCATGAACCAGCTACAGGCATTGTACAAAGATCAACAAAGTCCTCAGAGCTCTCAAGAACAGGCCAAAGCTCCAGGGGAACAAGACGCCCGGTCAGGTGGGAAAAGAAGGAAGATAAGCCGACCAGTAAAGGTGAGGGTCATGTGGTGGGGTTGTTGAACTTGGAGCACAACCTCTTTTCTTACGCTGACTCTTTTGATAGACGGAAAGCAATTCATCAAATGCCTTTAGGGCAGCATTGGTATGCCTTTTCCATAATTTAATTTTAATAATGATAATAATGATGATGATAATGAAAGAATTTGATCAAGAAAAAGTGCTATTTCAAATCCAATATCATGTTGTCTTCTTTTGTTTTTGAGTAACGGTGACTAAAATTTAGGATAGAAATTTAAAGATTACTTTCAAGATTTTCAGCTGTCTTCTCTTCCATGCATCACAACTTTTACATACATACAAAATTCTTCAACTTTGATTAGCCGGAAACTGCAGGTGCCTTTGACATAATGTAAAGACTGTTTAGTTCAAAATTCAAAGCTCTTTCTGGTGATTATACAATTTTTAATTAAGTATTCGCATTTTTATGACCCATGCAATAAATACCGTTAATGCACGACAACGATTATTTGGTTTAATCCATTTCCAAAACAGGTAATTTTTTTTAATAAACTTAAGTTTTTCATCAACTTTTCTCGTTTGTCATTCTTTTCAGTTTTTATGCATTTTAAGCAACCTTACACAAAATTTTGATACAAAATTAATTTTTTGGCATCGTGGTTATATGCATACATGTATTTAATGCATAGTTCAAAGGACTTTACACTCGTGAATGATCACCCTGAAGTCGGGCCATTCTATTCAGGCCAAAGTCCTTTGCCCTGTGCATTAAATACGCCTAAATACTCTGCCTCAACATTAAAGGAATATTCCATGGTTTTTTGTAAAATTTTATTTGAAAAAGCAAACTTTTAGAGCCAATTTGGTACAAAAATCAGGTTGATATCATATTCCGTTCAGGAGATATTTGTTTTTAAAGATTTCCCAATTGCATTTTAAAGTTTTGTACAGTATGATGAATTCATGTTTGATGATGTCAAGAGGCAATTCCATTGCAAATGTTTATGTATTTCTTTGAAGTTAATTAATTGTTTCTGTATGATTATAAACAATTTTCCAAAAGTTATAAAAGTAGGGTATATTTGGCAATGTATATAAATACTTAACTTTCATCAATTTATTTTTCAAGCAGGTTTTACTAATAAAAAGGGATAATACATTTTAATGAAATACATCAACTTTGTGGGAGAATGTGTTGCTGTGATGTCATACTGAGCCTTTTCTGTTCGTTTATTGGCATTTTTGTGAACCTTGATTTGAAAATCTCCTTTTAGGAATAACATATCAACATGATTTTTGTACTAAATTGTTTCTAAAATTTTTGTCTTTCTTATGAAAGGTTATGAAAAAACATGGAATTTTCTTATAGTAACATAGGATTATTCCTTTAAAAACATGAAATATTCCTTTAAAACAGAAATATTCCTTTGAATACATTGGAATATTCCTTTAAAACATGGGACTATTCCTTTAAAAATATGGGAATATTCCTTTAAAAAAAGATGGGACTATTCCTTTAAAAACATGGGACTATTCCTTTACAAATATGGGGCTATTCCTTTAAAAACATGGGAATATTCCTTACAAATATGGGGCTATTCCTTTACAAATATGGGGCTATTCCTTAAAAAACATGCGAATATTCCTTTAAAAACATGGGAATATTCCTTTACAAATATGGGGCTATTCCTTCAAAAACATGGGAATATTCCTTTACAAATATGGGGCTATTCCTTTACAAATATGGGGCTATTCCTTAAAAAACATGCGAATATTCCTTTAAAAACATGGGAATATTCCTTTAAAAACATGGGACTATTCCTTTACAAATATGGGGCTATTCCTTCAAAAACATGGGAATATTCCTTTACAAATATGGGGCTATTCCTTTACAAATATGGGGCTATTCCTTAAAAACATGCGAATATTCCTTTAAAAACATGGGAATATTCCTTTACAAATATGGGCCCTTATTCCTTTAAAAACATGGAATATTCCTTTAAAAACATGGGGCTATTCCTTTAAAAACATGCAAATATTCCTTTAAAACATGGGGCTATTCCTTTAATTATAAAATCTCTACCTGTCCATATACATTTAAGAATTCATCCATGTTGTTTCCAATTTGATTTGATGTAGAAGATATAAAAAGAAAGGAGGAGCGTGAGAAACTTGAGAGACAGTGTTTGGCTCGGACTAGGTCGATGGTTGAGATGGGCAAGAAAAAGTTAACCAAAAGGAAGGAATTCTCACCAAAGAAAAGTCGTTCTCTGAGACAGAACAAGGAGAAGTTAATGAAAACAGAAGTCTTGAAGCCTGGTAAGGATCAAAGGAATACGTTTTGCTGTTGAAAAGATGATTCTTTGCCATAGATACTTAGATAAGTTTAGCGGGGAGTTATTACCATCAGATACAACATGATGCAATAAAAAGACTCCATAAAATTAATGGTATATGGACATGTACTATTTGACATCTTACTCTCAAGAAAAGGGTGACAGGTATCCTTGTAGAAAAACCAAGACCAGTGGTTTATGCCAAAGGCCAGCAGGAAGACATTAGGACATTCACAGTAGCCTGGCTTAAAGAATGGCTCTCTAATTAGGTCAAATTAAAAAACCAGAATATCTTCAAAAGGTATATTTAAGCAGTTTCATAAAACATTTTATTTCCTATTTTTAGCTCAATGACGACTATGTCGTTGAGGTTATAAAGTGGGAAGATTCTGTAAACTTCCGTCACCCATTTTTGCAATGTATCTAGCTAGAGGGTTTTGGCTAGAAATTTGTGACATTTGACAGTATTGAAGAGTATTAAAATCTCTTGTGAGGTGTATTTTGGCGTTTCATTTACTGGTTGCATACCTGAAAATAGAGCAAATTTCATGAAAATGAAATTTGCACTTTAAACTGGGAAAGTATGTGCTGATGTGTATATAATTATTTCCACAAATGACGAAGAACTGTGCGTGCAGCTATGCTATGCGCAGCTGTTCACAGTTGTAATATGACACCATTCCTGATAAGAAATTGCAACGAACCAACAATTCTTTGTGCATAAGAAATTAGGTACCACCCTATTATGATTCGCTTCTTATTTGCAAGAGTTACATCGATTAAACCTGTTTCAAACACTAAAACCCCTGACATACACCACATCTAAAAATGTTGAGCTTCAACATCATTGATGTTCTGGTTTTCATTTCTTAGTGTCTTTTTTGTTTTGTAAAGTGCAGCTGAATACTGTTTTGATATATTTAAAGAGATTAAAATTTTAAAGTTCTGCATGATTTAAAGGAAGTGACTGGTATGAGGGATTTAGTATGTTTATGTAAGAAGTATGCCCCTTACTTAAAGATATACAGGGAATGAACAATTAAATGGAATTATGAATAGCAAAGAGAATTCTTCCCACTTTTACATGACTAATTCACACCCCTCATGAAACCACTCGCAGGCCCCCCTCTGGCTTTAAATAATCTAGTCCTCTCTTTCCTTTTACAGAGTTGGAAAAAATGGTTATAACCACGGGAAAAATTGGGAATTTGCAGAAAAAAAACTTTAAAAAAAAGAAAGATTTTTGAGTAAACCACAGTATATGCTCTTTTCTCCGCTTTAAGTCTGACCTGCTAATGGCAATGGATAAGCAAATGATATCTTTAGTTGTGATGTTAGATCTGAGTGCCGCTTTTGACACGGTAGATCACATCATCATGCTTCAGTGCTCAAGTCACAGTTTAACATAAATGACATACATGTAACACTTGAATGGTTCAAGTCTTACCTTTCAGACCGCAAACAAAAAGTCATTATAAAAGACCAATTATGTGATGAAACATCAACCAACTTTTCTGTTCCACAGAAGTCATGCTGTGGACCTATCCTTTTCACTCTTTATGCTGCATCCATTTTTGACATTGTCAAGAAGCATGTGCCAATGGCTATTGGGTATGCGGATGACCATAGATCAATGCTTAGCTTTAAGATGATTAATGAGATGTCTAAAGCATTAGCTATCGACCAAATGGAAAGGTGTATTACTGATGTACAAAACTGGATGATTAGGTATAAGTTGGAAATGAATGATAATAAGACTGAAATCATTTTCTTTGGTACCCCTCAACAACTGGAGAAACTAAAGATTGAAACAGTTCGGGTTGGTGGTCTTCCTATAAAGGCTGTTAACTGTGTTCCTGACCTGGGAGTATGGCTCGATTGCAGTCTGAATATGAAATCACATGTGATTAAGAAATGTAGATAAGCCTTTCACAATCTTTACAACATTAACAGAATCAGGTCCATGTTAACTGAAGAATCAACTCATTCACTTGTTCATGCACTTGTATATACTCATATTGACTATTGCAACTCCTTTCTTGCTGGTACGCCATCTAACCTCAATTCACTATCTTCAAAAATGTCAAAATTTTGCGGCATGGATAGTCAAAAAGACCCAGAAATATGAACATGTCACTCATCTTATACTCCTTTCATTGGCTCCCTGTTAAGATTTGTATCCAATACAAAGTTTTAGTTCAAGTTTTCAACTGCATCCATGGTAAAGCAACTCAGTATTTTAGGGAACTCATTGTTTGTAAAAGACCTACACAGAAGCTCCGCAATCGCTCGTCATTCTGGCTCAATGTTCCAACCATAAAACACACAACACTTGGGGGGAGGGCATTTGCACGGGTGGGGCCTCTTTGGTGGAATCAATTTCCTAATGATATACGCAATATTGATAATCACATAAAATTTCTAAGAGTGCTAAAACCCATTTATTTAAGTTGTATTTTAAGTGTTGATTTCTTTGGCTGGGTATTAAGTGTATCTTTTATTCATGTTATTCCAGTTTCTTTCTTTTTGTGAAGTGGTTTTGAATATAAGTATACTAAAAACATTATATAAATTAATTATATTATATTATTATTATTAAATATGTGTTTAAAAATGTCCCATGTAATTTTGTGATGAAAAGTACATTAAATTTGTGAAACTTATAAAGATGTATTTACTACATTAATATTTTTTCTGTCATTAATTTTTGACACCTTCATTCAGAACAGTGTGAAATTTCATAATTAATTCAATTCTGCCCTTTTATATCATCTTCAGTCTTCAAATGATACATATTTTTTTTATCTTCTACAAAAGGAACAGATTTTTCAGAAGAAGATGACCTGACAAACCATATCCAAGCTGAATATGACAGAACCTTGTCATTGGTGAGATATTGCCTTTTCAAAAATTTAAAGGATTATATTAGGGGTCAAGCAAGTCCATCTTATATAAAAGAACACTTTAAAAGGAACAAAATGGTAAGGAAGCATTTAAAAAGCTTATTCCATTAAGGAGATATTCAAGTTTGAAGCTCTGGCTTATCTGTGTAGAAACGACTGGTGTAGTAAGTCTACTATGGGGGTTAGTGCTCTCATCCTCACATTTTTAACAATCCTTAATGTACTTTAAAGAAAGTTTATTTGAATTTTGTATTATTCAAATTATTTTCCCTCAAACTTTCTTCAATGTATATTTAAATACCCTTAGAAAGTTTATTTAAATTTTCTCCTTGTTGCTTATTCAAATTATTTTCCCAACTCAAACTTTCTTCAAAATTATCTCCTTCCTTCATCATGTGTTTTTGTTTCATATTATAAACAGCTTTCTGACCTTTTGTCTTACTAGAATCAGTTTTGTTGTACTTTTCTGAAACAAATCCATATCCCATGGTTTTTAAGCCACAAAATTGCAGGACAAAATGTGATAGAATACATCAAGACTGAGGAATCTAAGGTTATAAGATCACAACTAGTCTGATTTCAGTCGTTTCTACACAAATGATACCAAACATTAAACTTGAATATCTCCTTAACGAAATAAGATTTTTGAATGCTTTTTTACTATTTTGTTTCTTTTGACATTCTCTTCCATATCAGATAGACTTGCTTGACCCCTGAACTAATCATTTAATTTTTTTTCTGTACCTGAGGTTGCCTAGGGAGAGTTTTTTGGAACAAGAATATAATTAGGCTTTAGTTATCTTGATAGTAGGGTATACTGATTTTCAGAAGGATACACCAATCTTATGGTATGTTTCTCTTAGTAACAATCTGCAAATTTATGAAGCAAATGTAATAATGAACTTTAAAGTATTAAGACTTAAATTTAGGACAGAAATTTAATGAATCCTCTCTCACAATTTTTGCATTTTATTAGAAATTTGTAAACTTTTATTAGACATTACTAAAAGCAACAGGTACTTTGTCCGGAACTGGAAAATATACACTTTCTAGCGGTCGTAACCATGGTAAAATCTGGAATCAACGGGAAGAAAAAAAAAAAAAAAATTGTATTAATTAATGTTTTTAGATTTCTTGAGTAAACAGCAGTATATGTGGTAAATATGTTCTCTAAAAACGTCCCCCATGTAATTGTGCGATGGAAAGACTACATTAATATGATTTCTGTCGTGATTTTTCATGGGAAGATTTTTGAAACCTTTATTCAGAACTGTGGGAAATTTATAATTAATTTTAACTCCGGCTTTGTTATAGTAAAGATAATTCCTTTCAGATTTAAATGCTCTTTCTGGTGAATAGAAATATATCTATTTTTTTTGTACTCAGAGGGCAGATTTAGCAGTTTTTGTTCAGCAGACAGTGACTCTCACCTTGCACTTCATGAAGGAGCGAAGCAAAAGGACAATCACTCACAGAGTGTGGTAAGTATGGAGTGGGACAGAACCTTTCAGAATCTAAAAACAAAAGGAAAATAAAAATACAAAATTTAAAGTCTATCAAAAAATTTATTCTTACAAATGCCCACTTCTTTATCACTACCTACTACTTATCCTTCAACATGAAGAAATTAGTCTCTATAGGAGAATTGGTCAAAATTGCCTGAAGCATCCAGACTATCAATTTCATCAACTTACACTGCACAAGCCACCAGCTTGCCAGACCAGTATGCAATCCAATCCCCTGCTCATCATCCTCACTCATTTAATTTGTGCATTGGTGCACTTTCAGCATGCAATCCAATCCCCTGCTCATCATCCTCACTCATTTAACTTGTGCATTGGTGCACTTTCAGCATGCAATCCAATCCCCTGCTCATCATCCTCACTCATTTAACTTGTGCATTGTGCACTTTCAGCATGCAATCCAATCCCCTGCACATCATCCTCACTCATTTAACTTGTGCATTGGTGCACTTTCAGCATGCAATCCAATCCCCTGCTCATCATCCTCACTCATTTAACTTGTGCATGGGTGCACTTCCTGCATGCAATCCAATCCCCTGCTCATCATCCTCACTCATTTAACTTGTGCATTGGTGCACTTTCAGCATGCAATCCAATCCCCTGCTCATCATCCTCACTCATCTAACTTGTGCATTGGTGCACTTTCAGCATGCAATCCAATCCCCTGCTCATCATCCTCACTTATTTAACTTGTGCATGGGTGCACTTCCTGCAATCCAATCCCCTGCATCATCCAATCCCCTGCATGCTCATCATCCTCACTCATTTAACTTGTGCATTGGTGCACTTTTAGCATGCAATCCAATCCCTTCATTTAACTTGTGCATGGGTGCACTTTCAATCCCATTCCCCTGCTCATCATCCTCACTCATTTAACTTGTGCATTGGTGCACTTTCAGCTGCATGCAATCCAAATTTGTGCATTGGTGCACTTCCTGCATGCAATCAATTCCCTGCTCATCATCCTCACTCATTTAACTTGTGCATTGGTGCACTTTCAGCATGCAGTCCAATCCCTGCTCATCATCCTCACTCATTTAACTTGTGCATTGGTGCACTTTCAGCATGCAGTCCAATCCCTGCTCATCATCCTCACTCATTTAACTTGTGCATGGGTGCACTTTCAGCATGCAATCCAATCCCCTGCTCATCATCCTTACTCATTTAATTTGTGCATTGGTGCACTTCCTGCATGCAATCCAATCCCCTGCTCATCATCCTCACTCATTTAACTTGTGCATGGGTGCACTTTCAGCATGCAATCTAATCCCCTGCTCATCATCCTCACTCATTTAACTTGTGCATGGGTGCACTTTCAGCATGCAATCTAATCCCCTGCTCATCATCCTCACTCATTTAACTTGTGCATTGGTGCACTTTCAGCATGCAATCTAATCCCCTGCTCATCATCTTCACTCATTTAACTTGTGCATTGGTGCACTTTCAGCATGCTAACCATTCCCCTGCTCATCATCCTCACTCATTTAAGTTGTGCATTGGTGCACTTTCAGCATGCAATCCAATCCCCTGCTCATCATCCTTACTCATTTAATTTGTGCATTGGTGCACTTTCAGCATGCAATCCAATCCCCTGCTCATCATCCTTACTCATTTAACTTGTGCATGGGTGCACTTTCAGCATGCTAACCATTCCCCTGCTCATCATCCTTACTCATTTAACTTGTGCATTGGTGCACTTCCTGCATGCAATCCAATCCCCTGCTCATCATCCTTACTCATTTAATTTGTGCATTGGTGCACTTTCAGCATGCAATCCAATCCCCTGCTCATCATCCTCACTCATTTAACTTGTGCATTGGTGCACTTTCAGCATGCTAACCATTCCCCTGCTCATCATCCTCACTCATTTAACTTGTGCATTGGTGCACTTTCAGCATGCAATCTAATCCCCTGCTCATCATCCTTACTCATTTAATTTGTGCATTGGTGCACTTTCAGCATGCAATCCAATCCCCTGCTCATCATCCTCACTCATTTAACTTGTGCATTGGTGCACTTTCAGCATGCTAACCATTCCCCTGCTCATCATCCTCACTCATTTAAGTTGTGCATTGGTGCACTTTCAGCATGCAATCCAATCCCCTGCTCATCATCCTTACTCATTTAATTTGTGCATTGGTGCACTTTCAGCATGCAATCCAATCCCCTGCTCATCATCCTCACTCATTTAACTTGTGCATTGGGTGCACTTTCAAGATGTGGCCAGCACACACAACACTCTGTGTATGGTCTTTTTATTGGAAGTTACATACAGGGACAACTATCTCTTCTCTCACCACCAAGACTCCCACTAAAAAGATTTGGAGGATGGGTTAACAGCTTCCACACAGGGTGGGCAAGTCTCCCATCTCTCCTGGAATGGTAACCCTCTCACTGTGAAAAAATACATCGTTAATCACCTTGCTGCCTCTTTCAACAACATCTTGTCCTCGACAACTTACCCCAATGCTTTCAAAACCAATAAAGTTTGGAGTATCACCTTTCCCTCGACAACACCGAGAGCTACAACACCCCTCTCATCCTTTCTGAATTAAACCAAGCCATCCACGATGCTGGCTGCACCTCCAAGGGCCCAGATAACATCCCCTACCAGTTCCTGAAACACCTCTCCAACAAGGCCACCACTACCCTACTCACCATCCTCAACCATATTTGGTCCTCACACTCCTTTCCCCTATCTGGAGGACAGCTGTTATCTTCCCTAAACCAGGGAAGGACAATACCAACCCTCCAGCTACCGCCCCATGGCCCTCACCTGCTGTCTCTGTAAAATTATGGAAATGATCATTAACTAGAGACTAAACTGGTTCCTTGAGACCAACAAGAATCCTTTTCCCTCCCAAAAGCGGCTTCCGGAAACGTCGCAATACCCTAGACCAGATAATTACGCTCGACACGGCTATCCGTTAATTCTTTGAAAAAAAAGGAACACCTCATTGCCATCTTTTTCGACCTCGAGAAAGCTTCGACACTACTTAAAAATACAGCATTATCCACAAACTTTACACCATCGGCCTGAGAGACCACCTCCCCATCTTTATTCAAAACTTCCTCTCACCCAAGCAGTTCCAAGTTTGTATTGGCCACACCCTCTCCAGTCCTTACCCCCAAGAAGAGGGCATTTCCCAGGGCAGCATCCTTTCCCCCACTCTCTTCAACCTGAGCATTAACGACATTGCGGACTACCTTGGCCCCAACATCAAATGTGCCCTCTACTTGGACGACTTCACCATCTTCTACTCCTCCCCTAGCTTTCCTCTTGTCGAAAATAGGCTCCAACTCAGCCTCAACCAGCTGCAAGACTGGTGCAACAATAACGGTTTTAAATTCTCCAAAAACAAGACAGTCTGCATGTACTTCTGTCATTCCAACAATCTCCACCCCAACCTGAATCTCGGGCTCAATGGCAATCGCATCCCTAAATTTGAACACACAAAGTTCCTGGGTTTAACTCTAGACCCCAAGCTCTCCTACAAGCAAGACATCACCAACCTGAAATAGAAATGCAACAACTCCCTCAACATTCTCTGCCTCCTCTCCAACACCACTTGGTGTGCGAACCGTTATGCTCTTCTCAAAATCTTCAGGCTCAACATTGGTGCCAAGCTTGACCATGGCAAATATTGTCTACTGTGTCGCTCACAACTCTTACCTCAACCACATCAACACCATCCAAAATGAAGCCCCCAGGCTTTGTCTGGGTGCCCACAGGACCTCCCCAATCACCAGCCTTCATGTTGAAGCCAACAAACCCCCCTTTCTGCTAAGGTGTAGAAAGCTTAGCCTCTCCTATGCTTTTAGAGTCCACACCAACACCCAGAACCTTGTTTACAACCTCATTAGGTACCCCAATTTCTCCACCCTCTTTGATAGCACTAAAACCATATCCCCTCCCTTTAGCTTACGCATTAAATCAGACCTCCATCTCGGCATCAAACCCACTTGGCACCTTCTCCTGGCCCACTTTTTCTCATTGGGCCACCCCCCCCCCTCTCCCTTCTATCCACCTGGGCCTCTCCACTCATCACCAAACCCAAACCCACCCTAACCTCTTCATCAATCTCCACAACGAAATTAAAGACCAACTCTCCAACTACACCGCCATCTATACTGATGGCTCCAAGGTCGACGACAAGACGGCTGGTGCTGCCGTCATCCAAGACATCACCCTCAGTAGCTGGCTTCCTGACTACTCGTCCATCTTTCAGCCGAGGCAAAGGCCATCTTCCCGCCTTCAACTTTATTGAGTACTCTCCGCTCAGCCACTTTGCCATCTTCTCCGACCCCAAGGCTGTCCTTACTTCTTTACTCAATCTTAAATGGATAACTCCACATCCTCCTCCGGAAACTCCTTTTGCCCACCCTCTGCAGGAAAAGTATTCTTTTTTGCTGGATACCCAGCCATGTTGGCATCCCTGGCAATGACAGAGCTGGTGCAGCCGCTAAGCTTGCCCTAAACCTCCCCCTACCCCATTTCCCAAAACCCTTTCTGACATCAAACCGCTTATTGGTTCCCTTGATCGTGACTGCTGGCAAGCCTCATGGGATTTCCAAATTGAGAACAAACTCCACTTCATCCAGCCCACCATTCCGATCAAACCCACCATCAACAACCTTTCTCGTGTTGACAACATCCATATTACCCATCTTAGAATAGGTCACACCCACCTGACTCACTCTCACCTCCTTATTGGCTCCCCCCAACCCCTCTGCAACAATTGCTATTACACCCTCACAGTCCATCACGTTCTCCTTGCTTGCCCCCTGTACAACCTTCCCAGAGCTTCCCTTGCTTCCCACAACTCAATTGCCGAGTCTTCCAGAAAAATCCTGCGGATAAAATTATCTCCTTCCATCATGGTTTCCTCTACAACCGTATTTAGTCCTCCTTTGTACTTTTTTGTTTTTCTTTTCACCATGCACCTTACTTCCTTGATCCCAGCTTTCTGACTTTTAGTTCTCGTATTTCTCTCAATCTCCCCCTCATTTCTTTCCTTCCTACCTCTAGAATGATCTAACCTCTCAGGCACAATTTGACCCTTGTTGTTGTGGTGCTGTTAAGCCTTTATCGAACAAACAAACAAACATTAATTGATAAGAGAAAGGTTCTTTACTATGAGTGTAAACAAGCTAGTGATACCGGAACTTGGGTTGGGGTATCATTATACCGGATTTTTTATATGAAAAGTCCAGTGTCGGGTACGGAAAACTTTATAGAAAAACTTTTTGGCACTGTTGTGTTTTTATACCTTTTAGTTTACCTTAATTTAAATTGCCCCATTTGTTTTTTTGGTTTGCATGCGAAGCATAATGCGAACCTATGTAATGGCGATTCCGTCCGTCCATCCACAGTTTTTCCTGAGATTTCCTCAGAAATGTTAAAGTTTTTTGAGAATTCCTCGGAAAATGTTAAAGTTTCTTCAGATTTCATCGAAAAATTTAAAGTATCTTCAGATATCCTTATGGTAGGTTAGAATTTCATTATAAAAGTTTTTCAGAGACGCTTAAGACAAAATTGAAGAATAGTTTCCTTAAAAAGTCTACAAAACATTTGATATTTTCTTAGAAGATAACTGTAAAATGATATAATTTTCCAATATTCTTCAGAGATACTCAAGTGTCAATCTCTGGAAATTAAAATTCTTCAAAATATTTGGGCACTAACGGTTGTATCAGGCATGATTATTAAACTACGCCTTTATTATTGTGGCTATTTGCATAAAGTTGCTACAGTATATGAACTGACATATGGTGGAATGCCATGTGAGACATACTGTATGGTGGAATGCTATGTGGGAGACCGGTAGAGTGCCATGTGGGACAAGGCATGGGATGGGATGTCATATGGGACATGGTGGGATGTCATTTGGGATGGGATCCATGTGGGACATACAGTGGGATGCCATGTGGGTCATAGGATGGGATGCCATGTGGGACTTATGGTGGAATGACATGTGGGACAAGGGATGGGATGTCATGGGGTGAGAGACGCCATGTGGGAGATATGGTAGAATGCCATGTGGGATATGGGATGTGATGTTATGTGGGACTTGGGGTGGGATGCCATGTGGGTCATGGGATGCTATGTGGGACTTAGTGTGAGATGCTATTTTTATAATTGGCCGGGTCATATGATATGGGTGTCAATTTGCAAGGGCATGCGAACCATGGCGGTATTTACCGTTCTAGTTTTTTAAGTTATTTGGTAATCTCTCTGGGACTTTTTGAGCTTTGCATTGATGTTCCAAAAAATTTCATCAGTTATTCAGAAATTGAATGCAAACGTTCAAATTTTTGATGGAATTCCTGATATGACTAGAATACTAAACAACAATTGTGTTGCAATTGTTTAACTTCAAAATAACAGTGTTGGAAAATACAAGTTGGTGGTATGCATCTCTGGGAGGCTTGTTTGAGGGATACCTAAAATTTTCAATGAGGGAATTTTGGTACCAGTTGAAAGAAGTTCTTTTATGTGTTTAATATTTTCCAAACCCTAAGTATTGTTATCATTCTAGCACATCCTGTCAAGTTTGAAAAGTTTGTTACAATTTAAAAAGAAGACTAGCGCTTTAGGCAGGAGTATAAACTGTATGAACAGGGCAAAAACTCCATGTGTAGGGAGCATTTTTTCATGATTTGAAAGGGTGCTTGTTATTTTTGATAACAGACATATTTATAGCTCTGCAAAAAAAGTTGGTGGCTCATGTTTCCTCTGCCCTACCGCCCCCCTCCCCCCCTTACCCACATTGTGGTGCCCGAATTGTCCTCATACAGCAGTACTTTTCTGTGATACTTTTGTGTCTTCAATTTATTGCTGGTTATTTCACGAAAGTGCAGATAGTTTCCAAAGAAATAATTTCTTTTCACTTAACTACTTTCTTTCTACAAAATTTATTTTCCAGGAAAAAATGAGGGTCTACCTGCAGAAGAACTTTCTAATTCCTAATCGACAATTAGTGAAGAAATATTCCTCGATTGAGCTGAGTGATCATGAGCAGAGAGTCAGGGAAGTAGAGCTTCAAGCACTTCTAAGGTTGGAGATGGAGGCAGTGCTTCCAACGGACATCACGAATAAAGGAAAGAAAGACGTAGATAAGACGGCTGGAGACAGGAAGCAAGACGGCGACAATGAGAGCTCAGACGAGGGGTATGAACTTCCAGAGAAAGTGCAAGAAATTGTGGAAGAGGTTGGTGTTTGTTTCATTTATCAATGCTGCCAACAAATCTGATCGATTAATCAATCTATCAATTTTTATTTTATTATTTTTATTTTTACACCTTTGCACTTCCTCTTTTGATCCCAGCTTCCTGGCTATTTGCCCCTGAACTTCTCTCAGATTCTTCCTTATATTTTTTCCTACCTCTGACAGGAGCTAAATTCTTGGGCACAATTTGACCTTTGCTGTTGTGGTGCCATTAAGCCTCACCAAACTAACTAACAAGCAAACAAACAAACAAATAAATCAATCAATCCACCACCCACCCACCAACCTACCCACCTACCCACCCACCCACCTATCAACCCACCCATCCACCAACCCACCCACCCATCCACCAACCCACCTAGCAATCCACCCACCAACCAACCCACCCACCAGCCAAACCATCCACCCACCTACCCACCCATCTACCAACCCAGCCATTCACCAACCCAGCCATCCACCAACCCAGCCATCCACCAAACCACCCATCCACACACCCACCCATCCACAACCCACTCTACCACCCACCAACCAACCCACCCACCAGCCAAACCATCCACCCACCTACCCACCCATCTACCAACCCAGCCATTCACCAACCCAGCCATCCACCAACCCAGCCATCCACCAAACCACCCATCCACACACCCACCCATCCACCAACCCACTCACCCACCAACCCACCCACCAACCCACCCACCAACCCACCCACCAACCCACCCACCAACCCACCCACCCACCACCCACCCACCCACCCACCCACCAACCCACCCACCATCCAACCCACCATCCAACCCACCATCCACGCACGACCAACTTTCACAAAGTTGCTGGGGAAAAAGTTGTAGGCAACATTGCATGTGCTTATTACCTTCATATATGCATGCATGTATTACCTTTATATATGCCTGTTTGTATTACCTCCATACATGTATATGCTTATGCGTATTACCTTCATATATGTGTGCGTATTACCTTCATATATGTGTGCGTATTACCGTCATATATGCGTGCGTGTATTACCATTAAATATGTGTGCGTATTACCTTCATATATGTGTGCATATTACCTTTATATATGTGTGCGTATTACCGTCATATATGCGTGCGTGTATTACCTTCATATATGTGTGTGTGTATTTCCTTCATATACGCGTGCACGTATTACCTTCATATATGTGTGCATATTACCTTCACATATGCGTGTGTGTATTACCTTTATATGTGTGCGTATTGCCTTCATATAAGCCTGCATGTATTACCTTCATATATGTGTGCGTATTACCGTCATATATGTGTGTGTGTATTACCTTCATATATGTGTGTGTATTTCCTTCATATATGCATGTGCGTATTACCTTCATATATTTGTGCATATTACCTTCATATATGCGTGTGTGTATTACCTTTATATGTGTGCGTATTGCCTTCATATATGCATGCATGTATAACCTTCATATATGTGTGTGTATTACCTTCATATATGCGTGTGTGTATTACCTTCATATATGTGTGCGTATTACTTTCATATATGCATGCGTGTATTACCTTCATATACAGTATGTGTGCATGTTACCTTCATATATGCATGCATGTATTACCTTCATACATGTGCGCGTATTACCTTCATATACTGTATAATGAGCATTTTAAAGCATTTTTTTATACATTGACCCCATACCCTGCATAAATTGTGTAGATTGCCAAAGGATTCCCTTGGATCTGATTGGTCGTTAACATTAACCCAGTATATGATTGGTCCGTTATGGATGTGAATTTCGGCCATGTGACATTTAAATTAAATTGCCAATTCAGATTTGAAAAAGGCTATACAAGATAGACGTGTCTGACTACTGATCTAATCCTTTAACAACCCGTACCTGAAACTCACCAAAAGAGATTACTTCACTGGTACGCGGTGACAATGGCTCTGCAAGGTGATTTGTTTTGTATCTTTTTTCACAGATTGCTCATCTGCTCGGCACTATCCCCATCTTGACCACCGCTGACCACCTGGATGCGTTCTTGGTGGACATTGTTGCACCGGGGTAAATGACCTTCTGTATTTCTAGTGCTGAAAAGTCTCAACGTAGACAGGTCTCAATGTAGAGAGTATTGTTGTTGGTTTCTCAACCGTAAAGTATAGAGGTGCTCGGTCAGATCAGGGTTTAACTGTGTCTGAGCCGGGGGTGGAAAAAATATACGGTTTTGTGAACCTTAATTTGAATATCTCTTGGTAGGAATAACATTTCAATATGATTGTTGTACTAAATTTTTTTTTTTAAATTTCTCTTTCTTTGGAAAGGTTGCAAAAAACACGGGAATATTTCTTAATGCATATAATAGGAAACTCAACAAGGGAGTGAGTACATTTACTACCAACAACAACACTAAGTTTGCACTTGGTTTCATAGGCTGCCAAACACATTTCCCAAGTACAAGATGATAAACATTAATGTATTTACACCTTGGCTTCTTTCAGGGCTGGACCCGCTTAAATCGGCACAATTTTATGAGATCTTATTCTAACGCATGTTGGTAGTCGATTCGTTTCCGGTCTAAGGCCGCTTAATTCTAGACTGACACCAAGGGTTGCTAGGATAAAGCACAGACGGTGACACCATTCAGTGTTCAGTGGTGATCCTGGAAGTGACAAGAGTCATGAATCTACATCGGGAGTGGTGATCGTTACCCATACTCAAAAGAAATTTAATCAGATTTATTTACGACTGCAATTGGTTTTCTTGTAGATATTATGAAGTCATCCCTTACATGATCAAAGCTGTGTATGATGAGCTTGGTCTTCCAGTGCATGGGGATCTCTTCTCACCTTCCAGCTCATCCCAGCTCTCAGTCAGACAACCGTCATCCTTCCAGGCTCTCAGAAGTTATGATTCATGTGAGGCGGGTTCTAATGGTGTTACCAGGTGAGTCTGTCTGGTTTTTTTGTGTGTATTTTTTTTCTGATATGATTGTATTTTTCATTTTCCACTGTCCTTCACATTCAAAAACAATGATTTAAAACTGATAATACTAAGTTTTCTTCTATTTTTGAATTTGCGATTTTCGTCAGAAATATTGTGTCTAATTTGAGACTTTGCAGCAAGTGTCATTCTTGTCTACTGACTGTGTTATTCTCTTGCAGTGGGTGTCATCTACGTATTCTGAGTATGTCATAAGCACATTTGTTATTTTATGGACTGATTGATTGTTATTCTGATACAGACTAAGAACTGTACCATTCTTGTCATTCATATGTAGATTATATCATTCCAAAATATCATTCCTGCATTCTTAGTGTGTCATTCCTGCATACTGAGTGTGTCATTCCTGCACACTGAGTGTGCCATTCCTGCATATTGAGTGTGTCATTCCTGCATACTGAGTGTCATTTCTGTATACTGAGTGTGTCATTCCTGCACACTGAGTGTGCCATTCCTGCATATTGAGTGTGTCATTCCTGCATACTGAGTGTGTCATTCCTGCACACTGAGTGTCATTCCTGCATACTGAGTGTCATTTCTGTATACTGAGTGTGTCATTCCTGCACACTGAGTGCCATTCCTGCATATTGAGTGTGTCATTCCTGCATACTGAGTGTCATTTCTGTATACTGAGTGTGCCATTCCTGCATACTGAGTTTGTCAATTCTATATACTGAGTGTGTCATTCCTGCATACTGAGTGTCATTTCTGTATAATGATTGTGTTGTAGCTGTGATTTTCCATAAACTCATTTGTGTGCCCTGGTTGTGTTGTGAATGTGCCAGTATTTCTTCTATAAGGCACATTGGTGATGACTTCTAATAGCAAGGTGGTTGGATGCCTGCTCGAAACACTTGACATAGTACTTAAATCTTGGACTTATTTGAAGTAATTTCATTTTCTCCTCATTCATTGCAGGCGACCTCACACCCTTCGACGCCAGTCCAGTTTGATGGATATGGGTGAGAGAAAAAGAATAGCTCTACCTGGGAGAAAGGATGAAAAGGCAAAAGTATTTATTTGCATTCATTTTCATTGTTATGTGACAACCTTCAGAAACAATATTGGTATCTTGTTCTTTTCAGGAGAGTTAAATAGATGCTTTGAGTTTGTTTAAAGAATTAGTGTCAAAGCAAGTCCATCTTCTATGAAAGAGGACTTAAAAAAAAGACAAGGTGAAGAAAGCAGTCAAAAATCTTATTTCATTAAGGAGATATTTAAGTTTAAAGTTTAGTATCATTTGTGTAGAAGCGACTGAAAATCAAATTAGTTGTGATGTCACAGCCTTAGATTCCTCAAATTTTGTTATGTATTCTATCATATTTTGTCCTGCGATTTTTTGACTTAAAAACCACTGGATATGTCAGGAAAGTAGGAAAACAGAAACTAGTAAGGGTAATTATAATTTACCACCTGAAGAAAATGTGAGCAAAAATAATTTAGATAGTACAAAAGTAAAATACATTTTTTTCAAATCATTTAAAAATGGTAGACTTAGACTCACTACACCAGTCTTGTCTACATAGATAAGACAGATATTTAAACTTGAATATCTCCTTAGCAGAATAAGATTAATGAATGCTTTCTTCACAATTGTGTTTCTTTTAAAGTCCTCTTTCATATAAGATGAGCTTGCTTGACCACTGAACTAATCTTTAAAATTCTAAACTGCTCAAATGCAAGTCTTTCTTTGTAAATGTGCAGTCATCATGAGAAAATGGCAAATAAATTTAGGGAAAAGTTTTTTATTTTTCTTACTTTAAGGTTTCTAACCAGACTGTTTCTTCTTAAGTCCTCTTTCATACAAGATGGACTTGCTTGACCTCTGAACGTATCCTTTAAAGGAGAACTCAGTTGGAAAGTTTCTGGGGTCCCTAACATAGTCCATTGCTTCTGTTGCACCTTGGTGGTGTTATAAATCTCTCTGATGATAAAGATCAACTTTGACATGAAGTTTGTATAGCTTTTCATGCTGTTAGTGCTGCTTGTTTAGACTGTGTAATGTTGTATAAAACATGAATGTTCAAATGTACTTGACATGATACAGACAATCATCACTGCGATCACTTCTAATAAAAATTTGCAAAATATTGTAGCGTTCTGGCTGGGTGTTTTTTTTTAAATTACTGTTGTGGCAAGTCTACTTGAGCGGAGCTGAAAAAAATGGACGGTTCCGGTGGAAATAACCACGGGAAAACTGGGAATAAGTGGGAATTTTTTATTATCTTAGATTTCATGAGTAAACAACAGTGTATATGGTAAAATACCAAGTGAACATGGGACACACGGATTGAGATGCTTATACTGGCCTGTTTTTTCGTTCCTTTTGCCCACTGGCATTGAAGTGTTTCAGTGTAGGGTGTAGGAATATATTTTTAATTTCCTTTTACAACATTTTGGTACGTTTTAAAATTCAATTCATGCCTTAACGATCATGGCATAATCTATAGCATAACTACTGTTAAGTATAAAATAGTTGCACAAAAAAAAAAAAAAATTGGGCAACTATTCCATACTTAACGGTAGTTACGCTACAGCTTAGGCCATAATCATTAAGGTATGAATTGAATTTAAAAACGTGCCAAAATGTTGAAAAAAGGAAATTAAAAATGTGTTCCTTCACCCTACACTGGAACACTTCAATGTCAGTGGGCAAAAGGAAAGAAAAAACAGGCCAGTACAAACTTGCCTCTCAATCCATGTATCCGATGTTCACTCTGGTGTTACAAAATATGTGATGAAATACATAACACGTAATAGTAACGTGATCATGTGTCTGCCGGATTGTATGGAGTGTATGCCATGGTGATTGGAATAATCATGACATAGCATACATGTACTGTGCTGATTAACATAACAGTGAAGGAATTGCCTAGCAATAAATAAATAAAATAAAAAAAAACTTCCAGATGTTGGAAGATTATAAGATTTTAAGTTCCCCATCATTTTTTTTTTTAATTCCCCAAAAAATTACACTTGGGGGTAAATCCCCCAATTGGGGGTAAATCTTCAAATGGGGGGTAAATTCCCCAAATTGTGAACTCTCTTGTGAATTCAAGAGATGGTCACAAACTAACTTGCACTGATTTTGATTTTGTGTGGTTTTTATGGTATTTCATAAGATTTTTAAACAATTAAGCTGAATGTTGCATTTGCCTTGCTGTAGACCTGTAAATACAACTTTATTTCTTTTCTTTGCGAGTTTTCTTGGAATAGGGATTAAAGT
The DNA here is from genome assembly GCA_020152595.1 of Chiridota heheva. Lineage (NCBI taxonomy): Eukaryota > Metazoa > Echinodermata > Holothuroidea > Apodida > Chiridotidae > Chiridota > Chiridota heheva. The sequence continues at coordinate 777,745 of JAIGNY010001933.1, read as the reverse complement.
CACAGAAGCTCAAGAAATGAATCGTGGCCAAAATAACCACAATATTTAATTGTAACTTTATTGCAATTTCTGAGTTTAGACTACATTAAAGTTAACGTGAATTGTGAGCCACTACAGAATTTGAATAAAAAAGAACACCGCTGATTAGACATTTCTGTTTTGGTATTTGAAATGTGTTTTTTTAATAATTGACTTTCAGAACGACAGAAGGGTGAGAGCAAAGAAGGCTGGTGAGTATTTTAATCAACAGTGATTGAAGCGATAGTTACAATTTGTTGTCCTTTTTTTTTTTTTTTTTTTTTCTTGAGCATTACAATAAATGATGAGGAAGGATCAGAGTTGCATCCCTTCACTGTACACATGCAACAGGAACTGTAAGGAGGTTTAACATGTAGGAATATGGCATTATGAGGTAGCCTAATACTATATATGCCACATTGCTCTGTTTATTATGTCTGCAATTGTGTGTTATATTCAGTTAAAAAGCTATATGACAAGTTTTCAAAACTACTTTAGAACTGAAACAATCATATGATCTGTAAACTCAGAAATGCTAACTATGACAACTAGAAAGAACATAGTAAAAGAATATATGTGCTAGTATGGTTGACATGATAAACCCTTGATAAGCTTTTACATATTTTATTTTCCCTTCTCTAAAATTTCACCATTTGCTCATTTTGATATACCATATTCAATATATTAACTGGCCCTGCTCTAATAAGCGCCCATCGAACATGGTTTGACTGATTAGTATAATTTATTTGATTAATTTGAAGACTTAACCCTTACTCTACCATGTGTTAATATTATTACCGTTTTGGGTACCCCGTTTTTGACTGCCTCCCAGGTGCATTTTCAAAATAGTGTTGGTAGAGTAAGGGTTAATCAACCCGCGACAAGTGTGCCAACTCGAAAACATTTGCAGCATGGTCCTGGTAGTGGCCCACCTGGACTTTCAATTGGGTGGCTCGCTGAAGTCGAACGAGCCTGACTTTGCTGCTCAGAAGACAAAGGACCCTTCAATAATTAGCCTGTGCCTAACCCTTATTCTACTACACAGCAATATTATTGCCATTTTCGGTTCCCTGTCTTTGACTCCGCCTCCTAGTGCATTTAAAAAAAAAGTGCTGATGGAGTAAGGGTTAAAATAAGTTTTGTTACATTATTAGCTTATTTAGCGTCTGATGCTCACAATGTTTCTGTGATGTTTACTGTGGGGCTAAAATAGAACCAGTTTACATAATGCAGTTCGAATAGCACACTGTACAGAGCCCCGGAGCATGGGCGCTTATTAGGAAAAAACTTTGGGTCTAAAAAGTAATGCAATTCTATTTTCTGTACCGCTCTGGGCATGTATTACGTGGAATACGGTAATTAACCTTTTGGGACTATATGAAAGTTCCATCAATTAAATAAAAGTAACAACAATGTTAACTTTATTTCCTACCAGATGCGGAGATGGACTCGAAAAAGGCACGGAGGAATCTATTCTCTAACAGGGATGTTTCTCTCACCAGACGTGAATCGGTGGCTGTGATGCAAGGGATTTCCAGTCAACGAGGGTGAGACTCATTACAAAATTGTCACAAAATGCCCTTTCTTCATAAAAGGATAAGTACAAATCGAAAACTATATAAATAAAAAAAAACACTTTATCCCTACAACTCCTTATTTGAGTGTGAGTTGAGGTTATCAAATCGTACGTAAGTTCCCATATATGGCTGTAGCAATTTACTCTGTAAAATGCATTTCCTTTGACGTTTGTGCAATTCTGCTATTAAAGTTATGGCTCACCCAAGACCTTTTCATGAATGATTTGGCTATCATTCAACTAAAGGTTTACCAGTGTAGTTTGTGAGTTACAGCCTTAGAAAGGCACAATATTTTACATATTTCAAGCCTAGCAACAAAAGTCCTCAAAATAATCCACTCTCTTCACCAATACACACCTTTACATTGAATACATTAACAACCTTTGATTCATTATATACAACAACGACCTCCAACAACTGGACTCCATTTTGCAGGGCAACGGCGTCGTTGCGTTTCATGCGTCTTCACACAGCTCAGTCACATCACACGTACAACAAACATACTACATGCCAATCTACCAGTACCCGTTCAGCAAATTTTACTACTTGCATTTTTTTTTGTTCGCTTTCGATTTTACTTTATATTTTCCTTAAGTTTGATATTTTCACCGGGTATATGATAATCTTAACACCAGCTGATTGTTAGTTATACTCAGAAAAAGCCTACATACCTGATATAAAGTGCTCGCTGCAAATCCTAGTGTGAACCGTAGGTTGAAGCCATCGCATTGTACAGCAGAAACCTACTCCGAACTTCGATCTAGATCAGATGGAAATCAAGAAAATGTCTTTTTATTGCCCCTCACACATTTATTAGTGCATCCAAAGACACAAGAAGATTCTGGCATAATTATGTTACAAAAATGATCTTATAACAATATGCAAACGTATGTAAGTCCAATTAAGTGTACAGCAGACGACAGTGGTATTGCCCGACAAAATGGCGATGTAAACAAAGTCATGTGACCTCGTGACGTCAGCTGAAACACCCTTATAGATTACATAACACCATAATTTAACTATAAGGATGTTTCAGCTGATGTCATGAGGTTACATGACTTTGTTTACATCACCATTTGGTGTGTCAGACTGCCGTCTGCTGTACACATACATACGTTTGCATGTTATTATATAAGATTACTTTTATAAGTAGTATGCCCGAATCTTACTGTGCCGTTGCTTGCACTAACTAATAGATGTGTTTAGAATCCACTAATTAAGATTACTTGAAGTACTTGGAGGGTAATTTTTCTTTAAAATAACATTTTATATTAAAAAATTGATTAATCTGGCCAGTTCATTTTAACCAGCGCGTGTGATATGCCCAGCACGTGTGTTACATGCCCAGCGCGTGTTTTCATCATCAGCGTGTGCTAGTGCATGTTTTATATAGTGTTTGCCTTACGTGTGAGTTGTGTGAAGATCAGATGCGTGAAATACTCAACACACAAAGCTCTGCTTTGCAAAATGGCTCCCAGTTCAGTTACGTGATGAAATTCCTCTATAGGTTGAGCTACATGTACCCATCAGTGATGTCTAGTAACAGAAGATAACATAACAAGATGACTGACCGGCTAAGAAGGGTGAATCACCCCATAAAAAGCCCAAACTAACACCACCACCACCACAAAAAATAATAATAATAGTCAAAGACGCCCAGAGTTAGTATAGAACTTATCAATCTTGACTTTGAAATTGTGAACAGAATTGGAGCTAAGTACCCACTCAGGCAAACCATTCCACTCATTAAGAACTCTTTGCGAAAAGCTAAAATGCTGAATATCTATCCGTGAGAACTCTGGACAATTTTAAACTAACTTACCATGTGTCACATGAGGATTAACTGAAACATGCTAGAAATTACAGGAAGTCAAAGCATCACTACCAGATAGGAATTTAAAAAGCTGAATCATATCGCCACGTACTCTTCTCAACTCAAGCATGGTCAAACCAAGAATTCGCAACCTAGATTCATAAGAGATTCCTTACTTCGGGATTAAGTCTAGTGGCTCTTCGCTGAATCTGCTCTGAAATGAACTTATCCCTCTCATAATAGGGACTCCAAGCCTGAATAACATACTCAAGGTGAGGCCTGACTGACTGCTTACACAAATTATGGACAACCTCTCTACCAAGAAAACAAAAAATTCTTCTATTCAAACCAAGCATCCTATTTGCCCTTGCAGCTGCTAAAGCACACTGTATTTGTTTGTAGTATTTGTTACCTTAGAATTTATCTTCAATTTAACATGATATTATAACTCTCTTTGGGAGAAATGGTCCATCAATTATTCATGGGCATTGCACAAATTCCTCCATGCATATAATGCATATTTATTTTTAGGGTCAGACAAGGACTAATCTGTTCCACTTCGCTGCAAAGGAGGTTTGTGGCTTCAGCTCCAGATGAATGACCTACTGTGTAAAGATAACTCGTTGTTAGGAAGTGAAGTGTGAAGGGGCTCTGGGTTGAAAGGTGTGCATTACCCCTGATTTTGAGATTTTGAGAAAATTAAGAGTGTTGGGTTGGAGGAGCCCAAGGGATACAAATTCTTAATGATTGAAATCAAAACAACAAGTGACACGCGCATAGCCTCACATCGCTCAAAAGCAAATTTTTTTTTTACTACAATTGTTTTCTGTGAATACGTGTCTTACACAGCGTTGTCAGGAGATTATAACAAGTGAAATAAAAAAAAATTACCTTCAGAAGTAATAGTGAAAGTAACATTTTCAATTTAATTTTATTTGAAATTCAAAAGCACTCTTCTACAGTAGTAGACCTTTCTACACCAGTAATTAAAAAAAAAAGTTGTGATATCTTTAATACTTTATTTCTTCGGAATGGATTTAAATGAAGTAATATCTTGAAAGTGCTGTGTATCATTTTTTTTACCCTATCATACACGCTGAACATACTTGACATAGTTCTAAATTAATCCTTTTATGTTTCTTACTTTACAACAGAAAAAGTCCAAGGAAATTGACTCCTAAAAAACAGAAACCGCATCATATGCTGAAGACGAAGGTAGTGAAGGAGACCCCAGGAAAGAGGCAGGTGAAGAAAGCACTATTGAACAAGCTGAAGAGAAGAAGGTAAATACCTTTGACCTTTGACATCTCATCAGCCAATCAACAATGAAAAAATATTAAAATATCTTATAGCTCTATGGAGCGATTTGTAGCGATTTCAGTATTAGTTGGAGTATTAAAATCAGAGCAGATCAGGTTTTGAAGTTTGAAATAGAGTTATGGCTGATCATTCATGCAAAATATGTGATGTATGACTGATCAACTGCTCTGTATGTGAAGTATGACTGGGCAACTGCTCTTTATGTGAAGTATGACTAGGCAACTGCTCTGTATGTGATGTATGACTGATCAACTGCTCTGTATGTGATGTATGACTGATCAACTGCTCTGTATGTGAAGTATGACTGGGCAACTGTTCTGTATGTGATGTATGACTAGGCAACTGCTCTGTATGTGATGTATGACTGGGCAACTGCTCTGTATGTGATGTATGACTGGTCAACTGCTCTGTATGTGATGTATGACTGGGCAACTGCTCTGTATGTGATGTATGACTGGGCAACTGCTCTGTATGTGATGTATGACTGGGCAACTGCTCTTTATGTGAAGTATGACTAGGCAACTGCTCTGTATGTGATGTATGACTGATCAACTGCTCTGTATGTGATGTATGACTGATCAACTGCTCTGTATGTGAAGTATGACTGGGCAACTGTTCTGTATGTGATGTATGACTAGGCAACTGCTCTGTATGTGATGTATGACTGGGCAACTGCTCTGTACGTGATGTATGACTGGTCAACTGCTCTGTATGTGATGTATGACTGGGCAACTGCTCTGTATGTGATGTATGACTGGGCAACTGCTCTGTATGTGATGTATTACTGGGCAACTGCTCTATATGTGATGTATGACTGATCAACTGCTCTGTATGTGATGTATGACTGGGCAACTGCTCTGTATGTGATGTATGACTAGGCATGTGCTCTGTATGTGATGTATAACTGGGCAACTGTTCTGTATGTGATGTATGACTAGGCAACTGCTCTGTATGTGATGTATGACTGGGCAACTGCTCTGTATGTGATGTATGACTGGGCAACTGCTCTGTATGTGATGTATGACTGGTCAACTGCTCTGTATGTGAAGTATAACTAGGCAACTGCTCTGTATATGATGTATGACTGGGTTACTGCTCTGTATGTGATGTATGACTGGGCAACTGCTCTGTATGTGATGTATGACTGGTCAACTGCTCTGTATGTGAAGTATGACTAGGCAACTGCTCTGTATGTGATGTATGACAGGGCAACTGCTCTGTATGTGTTGTATGACTGGGCAACTGCTCTGTATGTGATGTATGACTGGGCAACTGCTCTGTATGTGATGTATGACTGGTCAACTGCTCTGTATGTGATGTATTACTGGGCAACTGCTCTGTATGTGATGTATGACTGGGCAACTGCTCTGTATGTGATGTATTACTGGGCAACTGCTCTGTATGTGATGTATGACTGGGAAACTGCTCTGTATGTGATGTATGACTGGGAAACTGCTCTGTATGTGATGTATGACTAGGCAACTGCTCTGTATGTGATGTATGACTGGGCAACTGTTCTGTATGTGATGTATGACTAGGCAACTGCTCTGTATGTGATGTATGACTGGGCAACTGCTCTGTATGTGATGTATGACTGGGCAACTGCTCTGTATGTGATGTATGACTGGGCAACTGCTCTGTATGTGAAGTATGACTAGGCAACTGCTCTGTATGTGATGTATGACTGGGCAACTGCTCTGTATGTGATGTATGACTGGGAAACTGCTCTGTATGTGATGTATGACTGGTCAACTGCTCTGTATGTGAAGTATGACTAGGCAACTGCTCTGTATGTGATGTATGACAGGGCAACTGCTCTGTATGTGTTGTATGACTGGGCAACTGCTCTGTATGTGATGTATGACTGGGCAACTGCTCTGTATGTGATGTATGACTGGTCAACTGCTCTGTATGTGATGTATTACTGGGCAACTGCTCTGTATGTGATGTATGACTGGGCAACTGCTCTGTATGTGATGTATTACTGGGCAACTGCTCTATATGTGATGTATGACTGATTAACTGCTCTGTATGTGATGTATGACTGGGCAACTGCTCTGTATGTGATGTATGACTAGGCATGTGCTCTGTATGTGATGTATGACTGGGCAAGTGTTCTGTATGTGATGTATGACTAGGCAACTGCTCTGTATGTGATGTATGACTGGGCAACTGCTCTGTATGTGATGTATGACTGGGCAACTGCTCTGTATGTGATGTATGACTGGGCAACTGCTCTGTATGTGAAGTATGACTAGGCAACTGCTCTGTACGTGATGTATGACTGGGCAACTGTTCTGTATGTGATGTATGACGGGTCAACTGCTCTGTATATGATGTATGACTAGGCAACTGCTCTTTATGTGATGTATGACTGGTCAAGTGCTCTGTATGTGAAGTATGACTAGGCAACTGCTCTGTATGTGATGTATGACTGGGCAACTGCTCTGTATGTGATGTATGACTGGGCAACTGCCCTGTATGTGACGTATAACTAGGCAACTGCTCTGTATGTGATGTATGACTGGGCAACTGTTCTGTATGTGATGTATGACTAGGCAACTGCTCTGTATGTGATGTATGACTGGGTAGCTGCTCTGTATGTGATGTATGACTGGTCAACTGCTCTGTATGTGATGTATGACTAGGCAACTGCTCTGTATGTGATGTATAACTAGGAAACTGCTCTGTATGTGATGTATGACTGGGCAACTGTTCTGTATGTGATGTATGACTGGGCAACTGCTCTGTATGTGATGTATTACTGGGCAACTGCTCTATATGTGATGTATGACTGATCAACTGCTCTGTATGTGATGTATGACTAGGCAACTGCTCTGTATGTGATGTATGACTAGGCAACTGCTCTGTATGTGATGTATGACTGGGCAACTGTTCTGTATGTGATGTATGACTAGGCAACTGCTCTGTATGTGATGTATGACTGGGCAAGTGCTCTGTATGTGATGTATGACTGGGCAACTGCTCTGTATGTGAAGTATGACTAGGCAACTGCTCTGTACATGATGTATGACTGGGTAACTGCTCTGTATGTGATGTATGACTGGTCAACTGCTCTTTATATGATGTATGACTAGGCAACTGCTCTGTATGTGATGTATGACTGGTCAAGTGCTCTGTATGTGAAGTATGACTAGGCAACTGCTCTGTATGTGATGTATGACTGGGCAACTGCTCTGTATGTGATGTATGACTGGGCAACTGCTCTATATGTGATGTATGACTGATCAACTGCTCTGTATGTGATGTATGACTAGGCAACTGCTCTGTATGTGAAGTATGACTAGGCATGTGCTCTGTATGTGATGTATGACTGGGCAACTGTTCTGTATGTGATGTATGACTAGGCAACTGCTCTGTATGTGATGTATGACTGGGCAACTGCTCTGTATGTGATGTATGACTGGGCAACTGCTCTGTATGTGAAGTATGACTAGGCAACTGCTCTGTATGTGATGTATGACTGGGCAACTGCTCTGTATGTGATGTATGACTGGTCAACTGCTCTGTATGTGATGTATGACTGGGCAACTGCTCTTTATGTGATGTATGACTGGGCAACTGCTCTGTATGTGATGTATGACTGGGAAACTGCTCTGTATGTGATGTATGACTGGTCAACTGCTCTGTATGTGATGTATGACTGGTCAACTGCTCTTTATGTGAAGTATGACTAGGCAACTCATCTGTATGTGATGTATGACTAGGCAACTGCTCTGTATGTGATGTATGACTGGGCAACTGCTCTGTATGTGTTGTATGACTGGGCAACTGTTCTCTATGTGTAATTCATTCAATTTTTTTCATAGATCTTAAAAATGATGAGAATATTTATTCCTGCTAGAATTGTCTTGGGAACATGACAAAGATTAAGAAACGTTAAGCCAGAATTAACGGTATACTGGTACTAAGAAAAGTACCGGTACTTAACAGTGCTGGTATGGTACGATACCACTAAATGAAAACTACTGAAGTACCGCCGAGTACCATCAGTATCAGTACTTGCAAGAATAAGTTATAAAAGTTACTTTAAATCACTAAAAATTGGCAAAAAATATGATTTTTTTAGAAATATATATGTATTTGAGTATGTTACATCACCTAAAAATTTCATCAGAAGATAATATTTATGGGAAGACATGGTCGCAAAACTTGTAAAGTTCGTAAATATTCCTGCTTCTCCTCAAACTTTCAATAACAGCTGGCCTACAGTAACAGTAGTTGTGGTGTGCTACTAGTTTCGTGAATATGCAATATAGTATAGTAACGTTAGTACAAAGGGGAAAGTACCAATTATAACTTTTGTGCAAACTTTCTAGACCCAACTGTCATGAAATAAGCTTGTATTTTTGCAAAAAAAAATTCATAAGAACATGAATCTTTTGAAAAGACATGTGTGCATTCACTTTCATCTGAGAATCGCTTGAGTAAAGAAAAAATGTTGCAAATTCAAAATAGCGTTGAACTTTTTTAGTGTAAATTTTTTTTTCCAACACGAAAGGGCAGGTTAAAAGAAAGAAAAATAAACCCCCTTCTCCCATCTTGTCACATTTACTTTAAAAATAATAATCTGTAAGTCACATCACGCAAATTCTCCTCACAATCAGCAACTATTATTTTTAAACAAAACTTGAACAAAGAACTGGAATATGTCATGATTGACCCAAGCGGTAAAAAGCCAAATCATTTAGGAAAAAGCCAAATTAAACTACAGTATGAAAGCCAAACTGTAATCAACTTGAATTCCAATATACCAACTAATATAACCACTTTTATACGAAGTGCCTGGGCCACATACAAGTATTGCGCAACATCACGACAAAACAAAATGTGCTTCAGACGGCCATTTTGAAGGACTTATAAACTTTCGTTTCTGCCCTTTTTTTGATGGCTTTGAAATTAAAATCTGGGAGTTGCTTTGTCATTTGGATGTGAAATTTTAGTAATCCATGCAATTTATTTATGGTTTTAACCTCATTTAAGGTTATTTTTTAAACGTTTTAAGGACTTTGCAGTAAATCATTGCTACTTTAGTGTATAATCTGTCAAACCTCATGGGACTCCCAAATTGATAACAAACTCCATGTCATCCAGCCCACCATTCCGATCAAACCCGCTACTCACAACCTATCCCGTGTGGACAACATCCACATTACCCGCCTTAAAATAGGTCACACCCACCTCACTCACTCCCACCTCCTTACTGGCTCCCCCCCACCCCTCTGCAACAATTGCCATTGCACCCTCACAGTCCATCACATTCTCCTTGCTTGCCCCCTGTACAACCTTTCCAAAGCTTCCCTCACTGCCCACAACTCAGTAGCCGAGCTCTTCTAAAAAGAACCTCCGGATAAAATTATTTCCTTCCTTTATCATGCTACCCTCTACAACCATATTTAGTCCTCCTTCCCCACCCCCTCTCTCTCTACATTATTTTCCACCCATACACCTCCTCTCTCGGTCCCAGCTTTCTGGCTTTTAGTTCTCGTGTTTCTTTCAATCTCCCCATGTTTACTCTCCTTCCTACCTCTGGAATGATTTAACCTCTCAGGCACAATTTGACCCTTTCTGTTGTGGTGCCGTTAAACTCTCATTAAACAAACAAACAGTTAATGTTGATTTGTGTACAAAAGAGTCCTTAGTCAGTGGTGAACAGAATCACAGAGGTTTTCGGCCCATTGGGGATTTTAATATTGATGATTATTGTACTTAATATTAAAAGCCCTAAAAGGCATCAACAGACTAAGAATTTAAAAATAATGTTTAGAAATTGATCAGTATTTTATATTTGCATTTTGCCCCGTAATTTTTTGTTTTGCAAGATTAGGCCTACACTGTGTTGTTCTTGCTCGTTTGGAAAATACTCATGGTTAAAATAGAAAACTTTTGGCTAATTATGTGCATGCGAAAGTCACTGCAAGACTTGCATATTATTACGATGGGGTAAATTCTGTTTAATATATGATTAGTGTTGAAAATATATTTATCCCCTGTAACAAATGGATGTGTCTGAAATGAAAAAATGCATAAATTTAGTTGAATAAACTTTCAACACAAGTTGCAGACTTGTGTCAACAAACATAATTATGGAGATTCTGGGGGTGTGATTGGGTGATTTGTCTTATCTTATTGAGTTAGAGATCAGGTGTATATTTACATTTTAATGTTTAAAACGGAAGCCCCATGTAAAGTGGGAATATCTTTTGGTGTACAATTTCATGCTACTGTAAGTTATATTTCATATTTGCCACTTTTGGGTCACCTGTAAAAATGCACAGTAATTTGGTAATACCGGTACCATTTGACAGTACAGTACTGGTATCAAGAATTTTGAGTACCATGCAAAGTTAGTCAGAATTTGCTGCACCACATGAAAGAATTGTGCTAGACCCATAAAAAACAAAGGATATAGAACAGAAAATAACAAGGTCGTGCTGTAATACATCACAAAATTTACATAAAATATGCAACTTGATTCCTGAGATTTAAGAAGGGTTAATGTTTTTTCGATTTTGGTGCAAGTGTTTGCTACTAGGATGTTTTTCAGTTTTATAGCAATGTAGCATTGTGCTGCCTAAAGCAATGTAGCTTGTGCTGTCTAAAGCAATGTAGCTTTTGCTACCTAAAGCAATGTAGCTTGTGCTGCCTAAAGCAATGTAGCTTGTGCTGCCTAAAGCAATGTAGCTTTGTGCTGCCTAAAGCAATGTAGCTTGTGCTGCCTAAAGCAATGTAGCTTATGCTGCCTAGAGCAATGTAGCTTGTGCTGCCTAAAGCAATGTAGCTAGTGCTGCCTAAAGCAATGTAGCTTGTGCTGCCTAAAGCAATGTAGCTTGTGCTGCCTAAAGCAATGTAGCTTGTGCTGCCTAAAGCAATGTAGCTTGTGCTGCCTAAAGCAATGTAGCTTGTGCTGCCTAAAGCAATGTAGCTTGTGCTGCCTAAAGCAATGTAGCTTGTGCTGCCTAAAGCAATGTAGCTTGTGCTGCCTAAGGCAATGTAGCTTGTGCTGCCTAAAGCAATGTAGCTTGTGCTGCCTAAAGCAATGTAGCTAGTGCTGCCTAAAGCAATGTAGCTTGTGCTGCCTAAAGCAATGTAGCTTGTGCTGCCTAAAGAAATGTAGCTTGTGCTGCCTAGAGCAATGTAGCTTGTGCTGCCTAAAGCAATGTAGCTTGTGCTGCCTAGAGCAATGTAGCTTGTGCTGCCTAAAGCAATGTAGCTTGTGCTGCCTAAAGCAATGTAGCTTGTGCTGCCTAAAGCAATGTAGCTTGTGCTGCTTAAAGCAATGTAGCTTGTGCTGCCTAAGGCAATGTAGCTTGTGCTGCCTAAAGCGATGTAGCTTGTGCTGCCTAAAGCAATGTAGCTAGTGCTGCCTAAAGCAATGTAGCTAGTGCTGCCTAAAGCAATGTAGCTTGTGCTGCCTAAAGCAATGTAGCTTGTGCTGCCTAAAGCAATGTAGCTTGTGCTGCCTAAAGCAATGTAGCTTGTGCTGCCTAGAGCAATGTAGCTTGTGCTGCCTAAAGCAATGTAGCTTGTGCTGCCTAGAGCAATGTAGCTTGTGCTGCCAAAAGCAATGTAGCTTGTGCTGCCTAAAGCAATGTAGCTTGTGCTGCCTAAAGCAATGTAGCTTGTGCTGCCTAAAGCAATGTAGCTTGTGCTGCCTAAAGCAATGTAGCTTGTGCTGCCTAAAGCAATGTAGCTTGTGCTGCCTAAAGCAATGTAGCTTGTGCTGCCTTAAAGCAATGTAGCTTGTGCTGCCTAAAGCAATGTAGCTTGTGCTGCCTAAAGCAATGTAGCTTGTGCTGCCTAAAGCAATGTAGCTTGTGCTGCCTTTACACATCCATATAGTTTTCAAACATTATCTCACATATGAACCGTATTTAACATTTTTTTTATTATCCGCATTTATGTTCTTGTATCACATGCCTTCGCTGTGGCGTACTTCCTTTGAATGTCCATACTGGCAGACAGCAAAATATTCCTAGAAATTTAAGATTATGCACTATGTGTAATCTACATCGTCTAGAGGATCAATATCACTTAGTGCTAGAATGTCCCTTCTATAAGGACATTCGTAAAGTTTTCCTTCCTCAGCGTTTTTATCACCACCACTCATATGCTTCGTTTGAAACAAATGTAAGAATTACAAGAGAATCATTAAGTTTAAATTTAGCCAGGTTCATAAACAAAGCTCTTTAAAAGCGCAAAGAGTCTTTAGCATAATTATTATGTTGTATAAATTAATAATTACTTTATTCTTTAACAATCCCATTATCCTTTTGTTTTTTAATAATCTTTTTTTTTTTTGGTATGGGCATGTGTTTTGTGTCTACGTTCGTTTTTTGTGTTTAAAACATTAAATCTTTTTTGATCAAAAATTGTTAAATCAATGTACTTATTTTTGTATGTAATAAGCTGGAGGGCAATAAGTATATAAAATAGATATACCTTACAAAATGCAATTCTTTGTACATATTTGTAAGATATTTTATTCATATTGACCTATTTTACTTTTCTTACAGAGAATACGAGGAGCAAAGCAAGGGTTTATCATTTACACCCCTCAAAGATGTGATTGAAGAATCTCCTGTCAAATCAGATGTGGTCAGCCTTCCACGCTCCTTTCCCAGACCAATCTCCCACAAGATTTCATTTTACTCTCAAGATAAAGAGAAAAGGAGGAAAAGCAGTCTGCAGGAGGATCGGAAGCTTAGCGCTCGCATCACCGGATTAGATGATTCATTCTCATCTCCGACCAAACAGAAGAATGATCATGCTGTAAAATCTCCCGCTAATTTTTTGCTTCAAGAAATATGTACCCCTCAAACTCTCAACTCACTGAAAAAGATGACTGGTGAAGGATTGGAGAGTCATAATCTTGGCCAATCACCCAACCTGGCCATAAGTAAACCTTCTCCTGAAAACAAGACAAGTTTTAAATCTTTGGAACAAACTGTTATTGGAACTCCTACAAAGTCCTCCAGGAACGATCCCTTGTTTAAGACTCCCACCAAAATCCCCTTCCGCTCTCCATCTCAAATCAAGAGACTTTCTTCAAGAAACTCTGAGAAGATGAAACTACAGGAAGCAGGATCTTTATTAATGCATCCAAAAAGAGTGTTAAATTCTTTGGAATTTGGGGACAATCTTCTGAAGTGAGTGATGGTAAATGTGTTATTTATGACAGTAAATCTAACACATCGGTCATTCATGGTGTTTCCCCCTTTGAAGAATATAACACTTTGAACAAATCTTTGAGGAAGAACTTGAGTGTTGAATTCCCAGCTGTGACAGCTGAGAATGAAGAAGATGCTTCAAAGTCTCCAAAGAAGATGCCTGAAGACAAGAATGATTCCTTTCATGTTTCAGAAGATCCAGAGAATAAAGGACAAGCAAGGAAGTTTACATCTCCAAGGAGAATGATAATGTTGCAAGAAAAAACGATCCTCTGATGTCTTAGAAGATACAAAGAATGCAGGACATGGGCGGAAAATAACATCTCCAAGGAGAACAGTAATGCTGCAAGACAAAAATGATTCGTCTGCTTTTTCAGGAGATGCAGAGAATAAAGGAAAAGCGAGAAAGTTTACATCTCCAAGGAGAGCAAGGATGCTGCAAGGCAAAAATAATTCCTCTGATGTTTCAGGAGATTCAGAGAATACAACACAAGTGAGGTTTACATCACCAAGGAGAGCAAGAATGTTACAAGACAAAAATGATTCCTCTGATGTTTCAGGAGATACAGAGAATACAACACAAGTGAGGTTTACATCTCCAAGGAGAGCAAGAATGTTACAAGACAAAAATGATTCCTCTGATGTTTCAGGAGATACAGAGAATACAACACAAGTGAGGTTTACATCTTTAAGGAGAGCAAGAATGTTACAAGACAAAAATGATTCCTCTGATGTTTCAGGAGATACAAAGAATACAACACAAGTGAGGTTTACATCTCCAAGAAGAGCAAGAATGTTACAAGACAAAAATGATTCCTCTGATGATTCAGGAGATACAGAGAATACAACACAAGTGAGGTTTACATCTCCAAGGAGAGCAAGAATGTTACAAGACAAAAATGATTCCTCTGATGTTTCAGACGATGCAGCAGTGAAGAAATCAGTCTTGGCTGAATCTCCAGAAGATGGTCAAAAGAAAAGTCCTTTCAGATTAAGCAGAAGATCTCCTAGAAGGAAGGCGGCCCCTAAAATGTCTGACAAAAATGAAACAAGGCTGGCCATGAAGAAGGAACAGAAAGTGACCTTCATGGAGGATATGAAACCACGTCTGGAAGAAGATGTTTTATCTCTTAAGAGGAACATAGGGACGAATAAGAACAGCACCTCTGATAGAAGTATGATAGATGATCCTTCACGTATAAGTAAATCAGGAAATGATGTATCTGTTGAATTTACCGACAGTTCTTCTGCGTGTGAAAAATCGTTTTCTAAAAAATTTAAGACAGAGGATATGGCTCAAAAAATTGATCGGTAATTAATTTCTTGGCATCACCATCTCTGCGGAAAAGGAAAAGAAATTCAAGTGAGAGTTCAAGTGGCTTAGTTTCTGACCAAGCTGGACAAGGAATGACCAATATGAAACCTGACATGCCTGCTGCTGCTCCTCAAGAAAGTTGTGTTATTCAAGACAATAAAGGAAAAAGAAAAACTCCATCTCCGAAGAGATTGCCAAAATCCAGCAAAAAGAATTCTCCAGTTATGTCTACCTCTCCTACTGTCTTCAGTCAATGGCCAAGAAAAAAACTGAGACATAATTTGCCGTCCCCTCGAAAACGGAAACGATCCGGAAGTCATATTGAGAGAAAACTTTCCCCAAGCTTTGGTCTTAATGAGTCGGTTGTTAGAAATGATCCTAATGTAGCTGCAGGTTTTGCAAAATTACCACCTGAAGAAAATATCAAAAAATGCAGAAAAACCCAAATTGAAGGTTTCTGAAGCTGGTGACTCAGACAGACTATCCGATTATGAGCTTGATTCGGAGGATTGTGAGATACAGTTTGTAAGAATCGACCATTCAGACAGTAATTCTAGTTTCTCACCTTCACCAAAGAAGAAACAGAATGTGGCGACTGCTGTAGCCAGTCCATGTGGAAGAAAGTCAACGAGAAATTCTTCACGATTGCAATCTTTGACCCGATCAAGCTCACCGGTCTTTAGCGGTACGCCAAGTGGATCAAACGGTTCTCCGTTGGCACAGCAAGCTATAAATTGTTCCACTTCCCCTACTTTTAGCAGCAGTTGGGTGATTGCAGAAGAAAGAAAACAGTCAGGTAGCCCTTTGTCAATGTTACTGAAACGAGTTCCTTCCAAATCAAGAATGAATAAAGAAAAATCAAATCTAGTAAGAAAAAGTTCATCAAGACGTATGTTATCTTCTTCAGTGCAAACCAGTTCGGTTGCAGAATCTAGTGTCTTAACCACGTCCACTGCGAGTTCTGTTTTTGAAAGTGGTTGCATCTCTTCGGAAAATGATGAGGTTTTTGCAGATTTTTTTGCGGATGATGAGATGGATGCCTGTGATATGTCGACCCCTCCTCAACGGCCGAAAAGGGAAAAATTGAAAACGACCCCGGTGTCAACCAAGGGACTGTTTCAGCTGATGAACTCCCCTCTGTTGAATAATTCTGTGAGAAACAAGAGGTGTCTTTCGAGTAAAGGTTCACCTGTTGAGAGGAAGGCCAGGAGGAAGATGCAGTTGCACCCTTCATCTGGTAAGTTTAAAGGCACTTGGATTCAAGGTGTGTGGACATGTAGAGGCAACATTAGCTAAAGTGCTTCATAGCAGCAAAAACTTTCATCAAAATTGATTAAAATTAAATTAACCATTTTAAAATGCCAGGCATCAATCTGCATATTTATGCAAATTTTGTGATGTATTACAGGGCGACCTTGGTATTTTCTGTTCTATATCCTCTGTTTTTTAATTGTCTTTCACAGTTTTTTTGAAGTGGTGTAGAAAATTCTTACCAAAAGTTTTTTGGGTCTCTGCATTCTTCCAGAAAAAGTTCTCGCAGGAATAAACTTTCCCATCATTTTCAGTGACTGAGATTCAGAAAAGAATTTTAAAGAATTACAAAGACTTTGAGTTGTCTGCCAAGTCATACATTACAAATCTTGCATGAATCAAAAACTGATTACAATTTGGTCAACCATAACTCTAAAAATGTATTCCTGCAAGAACTTTTTTTATAAAAAACTTTGATCATTCAGCTGCAGTATTGTGGAATGATTTACCACATGAAGCCAAGCGTTCAATAAATATTAATGAATTAAAAAACATGTGAAAACTTTCCTTTTTAGAGCTGCCTTTTATTAGATCATCAGGATTGTGTATTTATTTATATATATGTATATATATGTGTGTATATTTATGTGTATATATATATGTATGTATATAAATGTGTGTATATTTATGTGTATATATATATATGTATGTATATATATCTGTGCATATATATGTGTGTATGTATATATATATATATATATATATATATATATATATATATATATATATATATATATATTTATTTTGAAAAAGTCCATTTTTAGCTTTTTACAATGAATTTGAATTTTTGTACATATATCGCCTATTTAATATTTAAACAGTTTTTAACTTTTAAAAACCTTTTGATATCGGTATTTTTATTAATTAATTTATTGTATTTTTTTCTTCTTGACTTGTATGTTTTTATTGTAAAGCGCCTTAGAGCAATTTTATATTGGATAAGGCGCTATATAAATTCTGTAAATAAATAAATAATAATTAATAGATAAACAATAATGAATAAAAGCTAAAAGTAATTTTTCTATAATTCAAAAACTAAACCCAGATTTCAAACCAATATGGAAATTGCTACATATCCATAGACTTTGTAAAAACAAGGTTTAGAGACTAATCTTGGCAATATTTCAAAACAGGAATAAAAGGGAAGAGATTAGTGAACAAATATTACCGAAAATTATTATTCCTCGGAGGAAAAATTAAAGGTTACAGCTTTGATGGATATATATTGCAACGACTGATATCAGACAAGAAGTAACGTTACAAACTCACATTCCTATCGTCTTTTTGGATTTTATTGAAAAATTTACAACTTACAATTTTTTTGCATCATTTTCTGAGAAAGGTCTTTAAAAGGGACATCCCGTGAATTTTTATTTTCATATATGATAGAGGACTCTTAAAGAAACAATTGGTGTCAAAATCATGCTGATATCTTTTTCGGTTTAGGACTTATTGTATTCTAAAGATTGTGCAAGTGTGTCGAAAAGTGACCTCACAGTGTACAGTGTGATATCATAAAGGCAAATCCAAGACAATTCTTATGTATTTCTATAAAACTTAAAGATGTTTTCCTTTTACTTCAGAGTGTAAGGTTCATGAGCAGATAGGCAAAGGTGTTTTTATAAAGTGTATGTTATGCCCCATTTTAATACATAAACAAAAAATGCTTCCAGTAATCTAGGAAGAGGCAATTAATTTTCAAAGAAATACACAAAAAATGTCTTAGATTTGCCTTTATGACATCACACTGTACATTGTGGGTCGCTTTTCAACACACTTGTGCAATCTTTGAAATGCAATAACTCCTGAATGGAAAAAGATATCAACATGATTGTTGCGCCAAACTGTTTCTTTAGTTATCCTCTATCATATACATAAAAATGAAAATCCATGGAAATATTCCTTAAAATTTAACATTAAGCCTCGCTTTTGTTTCTTGTTCTGCAAATTCATTCACTGAAGACTTCTGGACATAAATCCCATCAAAGTGTTGATTTATTTTTCATAGAATTTTTGAAATATTTTTTTCCTCAAACTATCGTAACCATGGATTAAAACAATGGATTAACTTGAGAAAATGAATTATTCATTATCACAAATTTGTATAAAATTTTGAGCGATTAGGGCAGGAATTGAAACAAGAATGAATTACGAGTCTGTGTTCACATTAAGATGTGGGATTGCAGTATTCACGCAAAATAATTTCAAATCCCCTCCAGAGATAATTATATCTCGCAAATTCCGCAAAAAAAAAAAAATGATGGACCTAAGTCTTATACAGAACGAAGAAATTTTTGCGGAACAACTTCATACGTTACAGTACAACTAGAAGTTAGGCCCTGATTGTTTAGGTATTTAAAATGAGCAAAAATTTTGTAAAAAGTATAAAAATAATAATTTGTAATTGTTTTCCTTCACCCATACTGGCAAACTCCAAAGACAGTTGGCAAAAGTAGCAAAAAACAGGCCCAGTCCAAGCCTCTCACTCGATGGTGACATAGTTGTGTTGGTCGAAACAAATTGTGCACATGTGATGTAATATACACAGCGCAATCGTCCGCTAGTTGGGAATGTTATGTACAATACACAATTACACGATATGCGAGTGTACGCAGTCACACGTAACAATGTAATATACAGTAAATATTGCAATATTTACTTTACATTGTTACATGTGACTGTATAGGTCCTACGTAGAGATATATGCACGGAATTGGAATGATATGATTTTTTAGGAACTCGTACACATGTCACGTAATTATTAGGTGTAGTGATAGTTGATGTGTTTTACGTTTTATATTTACTGCTCTGCTCTATTCCAATCCCTGTTAAATATGTCGCACTTCCAATTTTTTGCAAGTTAATTCTCCAAGTACCAATTCATGACCAGAAAAACACAGGCTTCTAATACTTAAACACATGATGATGTTAACACTTCAAGTCCCTCTTTTTATTGTACAGTTCTATAGTACACCCCCCCCCCTTCTTATTGTACAGTTCTATAGTACACCCCTCTTCTTATTGTACAGTTTTATAATACACCCCCCCTTCTTATTGTACAGTTCTATAGTACACCCCCTTCTTATTGTACAGTTCTATAGTACACCACCCTTCTTATTGTACAGTTCTATAGTACACCCCCTTCTTATTGTACAGTTCTATAGTACACCCCCTTCCTATTGTACAGTTATATAGTACACCCCCTTCCCCCTTCTTATTGTACAGTTCTATAGTACACCCCCTTCTTATTGTACAGTTCTATAGTACACCCCCTTCTTATTGTACAGTTCTATAGTACATCCCCTTCTTATTGTACAGTTATATAGTACACCCCCTCCCGCCCCCTCCCTTCTTATTGTACAGTTCTATAGTACACCCCCTTTTATTGTGCAGTTCTATCGTACATCCCCCTTCTTATTGTACAGTTCTATAGTACACCCCCTTCTTATTGTACAGTTCTATAGTACACCCCCTTCTTATTGTACAGTTCTATAGTACACCCCCTTCTTATTGTATTGTTCTATAGTACACCCCCTTCTTATTGTACAGTTCTATAGTACACCCCCTTCTTATTGTATTGTTCTAGTTTCTTATTGTACAGTTCTATAGTACACCCCCTTCCTATTGTACAGTTATATAGTACACCCCCTTCCCCTTCTTATATGTACAGTTCCCTTCCCCTTCTTATTGTACAGTTCTATAGTACACCCCCTTCCCCCTTCTTATTGTACAGTTCTATAGTACACCCCCTTCTTATTGTACAGTTCTATAGTACATCCCCCTTCTTATTGTACAGTTATATAGTACACCCCCTCCCGCCCTCCCCTTCTTATTGTACAGTTCTATAGTACAATAGAAAGACTACTACATGCATGAACCTGTTTTTCCATTATATTATCCATGACAGTTAGTTTTCAGGTTCAAGAGTAAATTCAAATTGCTTAGCAATCAGTAATACTGTCACGTTCAAGAGAAAACTAATATGTCTGATGATGTTAACACTTCAAGTCCCACCCCCTCTTTTTTTAAATTTCCCACCAAAAATGACATAAGGAGGAGGGGATATCCCCAAAAGAAAAATAATAATAATATTAACTAAAATGAAATAATAGTAATTAAAAAAACAAATATATAATAAACTGAAATAAAATAATAGTAATAATATATAAAAAATCATAATAATAATAATGATAATGATAATAACTAAAATAAAATAAAATATTTAGTAATAATATAAAAAACATCATAATGATAATAATAACTAAAATAAAATAATAGTAATGACAAAAAAACAGTAATGATAATGATAATAACTAAAATGAAATAAAATGATAGTAATAATATAAAAAAACAATAATAATAACTAAAATAAAATAATAGTAATGATATAAAAAAAAATAATAATAATAATAACTAAAATGAAATAAAAGTAATATAAAAAACAATAATAATATTAATAGTAATAATTAATAATAATAATTGATTGATAATAAGATTGTGTATTATAAGTTTGGACATTTGAAAGGGGTCACTTTTGTTAAAGATTTATTAGATGATGAGTCACGTCCATTAAGCTTTGATAGTTTTAAGAATGTCTTTTCATTTAATTATTTTCCCTTTACAATTCTCCAAGGTCTTCTTTCCGCAATTCCTAATTGTCGTATGAACAATCTGTTCTATGATAGGCACTGTATTGTGACTAATCCCATTATTACAATTCATAAACTGTCTTTTAATTCACGCTCCTTTTATGACAAATTATTTACCTCCATTATTTCTCCCCCCAATGCCTTGGCTAAATGGAAGGTTGAGTTTAATTCAAACATTCAGCAATGGTGTATTATTTTCATGGCCCCTTTTTGTTCATTAAAAGGAGACTAAGATACAATACTTTCAATTCCGCTTCATTCATAGAATCCTTGGCACTAAATATATCTTAAAGCTTATGCATGTCAACGACAATGCTCTCTGTACCTTCTGTAATTCTGCTGACGAGACATATCTGTTTCGGATACAAGTTATTGCAGAAGCATCCATATACCTTTTTGATATTTTATATTAAACATTGCATTTATAGTAAAAGGACTAGTTTTGAGTATCCCTCGGTAGATGAATTTCTCCGAAAATTCAGATTCTGGTTACAAGTTGAAAAACATATTGGTAAGGGAAAAGCCAATACCTTTTAATGATTTCATGTCTGCCTTTAAGCTTTGTCCAATGATTCTTTCATGAATTATTGTTACTAGTTATCATGTTTCCATAGATTTACTTATCTCCTACATTGACTACCTATACATCTAGTACGTTGTACTCCTAATGTCACTATAACAAGAAATTGTCTATTATTATTCTTTTGTATTTGTCACTTTAAACAGCATGGAAATAAATGAGATGGTACAAACAAACAAAATATTAATGATAATAGTAATGATAATAATAAAGATGATAATAATAGTAATAATAATAATATTTATAAATATAATGATAATGATAGTAATTAATATCAATAATAATTAATAATGATAATTTTAGTAATGATAATAATGTTTTTTTACATTGGAATAGCTTTTGCTGTATAGGCAATTTAACGAATGTACCACTTTACTATGTCCATAGATTTTGATGCTCACTCACTAGCATTTAAATAATGAATTTTGATTAAAGGTGCTTTTAAGCATTCAGTGGAATAACTCGAATGCTGACAGATGTTGCTTTTTGCACATTTTCACACACATGCTTATTCATATATTAAGACCTTAAACACAACGGACCTTTCTTTATGTATTGTTAGACCATGCTGTTTCTCCAGATGCTTGAAGTTAAATTCTTGGAAAACCATATTTGCTAGTATGCCAACCTAACGTGTTACAACTAGGGAAAAGATATATATTGATAGTTTGTAGTTCAATATTTACTCTTCTAAGCGAATCAGTCCTCTGTTTATAGCATCAATTGATATTAAAATGAAAACTTATGTCTTTTCACCAATTCACTAGCCACTCTGTACAAGCTATTGATTTTTTTCCATTGTCAAAGTATTCATATACGTCGCATCTGTTGCCAATTTACAATCACTGATTCGCTGTTTGTTAAAAATAATTAAATAAATAAAAGAAGAGTTTATATGATCAATTGAGAAAAAAAATGTTTTGAAGAATTCAAAACAAAAACACACAAAAAAAAGTAATAATGATAATAGTAATTAGTAATAATGATAATTGATAACAATAATATTTAATAATAATAGTAATTAATAACAATAATAATTAATAATAATAATGATAATAATTTTAATAATAATAATAATAATAATATTTCATGTTCCTATTGCAGGTGACCTGTAACTGACCTCGGTGGTGCATGGACAGAAGGGCATTGCTTGACCACCTGGAATACTTCATGAATGAAGAACAACCTTCTTAATAGTTGTACTATGAGCTCTGCCAACATTTGTTATTCTGTTAAGGTCTATGGACAGATGGAGGCACCGTTAGCTACATTGATTTAAATCCATAAAATAAAACCTATGAAAAAAGCCAACAAATTCATCACAGTTAATTCAAAATTTGCCATTTTAGGCTTTTTGCACAAATATGCACATTTTTGTATTACTCTTGTGATCTATGAATGAGCCATAGTCTCTATTTTTGTATGTAAATCCATCATTTTTAAATCTTCTGCCATTTCTCTTTCAAAAAACAAAAATAATTCTAATTAAGAGGAATTTATCTTTACTGTACCCCCAATTAATCCCAAGATGGTGAAGGTATTTTGAGCATTTTTAAGGTCTGAAATTCAGGGAAGAATTATAAAGAAAACACAACATTTTTTTTAGGTGTTTTTCTGTTCATACATCATTTTTTTTTTTTTATGGTTAAAAAGATTCAAATTCTTGATTGCTATTTCCAAAATTCAACAGTATTAAACTCATAATTTTAATGCTCTTTTGAATATGGGGTTGAACAAAAAACTTATGTATCTGTCTGTAAGCTTTAAAGTTCAGAGAGAGAGTTTCACACTTAACAGAAAATGATGGGTATTTCTTTGAGAATTCCCGAATCTGGGTTGTGGTGTCAGCTCTAGGGTTTACACACCAGAAAAAGCTTCTATAAAGTCTCTTTGGAAATTTTGTTTTGAAAAAAAAAAAATCAGCAGCTGCAGGGAGACAAGTTTAATGAGGAGCAGAATCATTTAGTTACCTTATATGTTCTCGCTGAGAATGAAAGGTCGGTTGAATTAAAAGTTGGTGTGATTATTAAGTAGAGGTCCCTGTGATGTCGTGTCATCTTAAAAAAGGGGGGAGATTAAATTATTCCTCTTTGTGTTCCTTATATTAGCAGTCACATAGTTTTCAGTGTGTAACAATGCTTGTAATCTACAATATGGAATGCATTTTTTATTCTTTTAACAGCTTCTATTTTCAAAATGGATTTCTATTGTCAAAATGGACTGGAATAAAGCCTTCTCATTACCGTTATGCTCCATTTTGGGTACTTGATACACTCTGTACCAGAATAGCTAACAAAAATTTAGCTAGCTATTCTGGTACAGAGTTTTTTAACTAAAAAAAAAAAAAAGGAGTATAATAGTAATGTGAAGGATTTATTCCAGTCCATTTTTAACAATAGAAATCCATTTTGAAAATAGAAGCTGTTTTTTGTTATTATATTGAATTTATCAGTTACTGACAACTTAATGCATTCTACTTGACCTGGGGTCACAACTGTATTAAAGTTAATCTTACCATGAACAGGATGAGGAGTTTTTGTAGTTGATAGTGACAGTGTAAGCCTAAAGAAATTTGAGGCCTTCAGATTTGAATTCATACTACAGCTATGAAGGCCCATCAGGCTGGTGCTTACCCTGGTTACCTTGTTGTAAGCAGATGAGAGCAATGACTCCCTCTGGACAGGACGCCACTCCCTCTGGACAGGACGCCACTCCCTCTGGACAGGACGCCACTCCCTCTGGACAGGACGCCACTCCCTCTGGACAGGACGCCACTCCCTCTGGACAGGACGCCACTCCCTCTGGACAGCATGCCACTCCATCGCAGGTCAACTCCCCAGCAGAGTTGGTACACATTTTTACAGCTGAGTGAACTGGAGCAAGCAGAATGAAGTGTCTTGCTCAAGGACACAATGCAGTGCTCACAGCACGAGAGGTCCTGGACCACTGATGCACTGCACCTGCACTGTAATCAAGTTATCGATGACACAGAAACCTTGACATTTATATTGGAAGGATGATTTTAAGTTGATTTACTCTCTCACAAGAAGTGCTGAAATGGATCAAGTGGGTAGAGTCAGGGCCGCAATTCTCAGTACGGTAGGGTGGGGGATAACGACATGGTTTTGATCCAAAAAGCGGGGACTAATGGCAAATTTCCCTGAAAATGTACTGAATTTTTATTTTCTACTGAAAAATGGTGGGCTTGTGGGGGAATTACACCTTGAGTGGAGTTACAGGGCCTGAAAATTTTTAACTCATCAAAATGTAAAGCAATCTTTCAATCATGGCGTGTATGAAGTTGATTTTTTTTATTGCGTATTGATTGCTTTGATAGCTCTGAGCAAAGAGGTGTTGCTCATTGTATGTTGCCAAAATATTTTATGAAAAATATTCCGCAAAGAGGAAGTCCAGGCCCGTAGGGAGGGGGGTGGGGGTGTGAAGGGTGCGTTCACACACACCAACCACTTGGGTACACAAATGTGTCTTTTTATTTTGATTGCAGGTCATCCAACCTCGTTAAAATTGCTGAAAAATGTCCCAAACTGTAAAAATTGCAAATTGGATGCCAGTAAAAGAGTTTATTCCTAAGTTATTTTAAAGGTAGGCAAATATTTATACATAATCAGATGATGTGCCGCAGGTTACTTTTCTGGATCGAGGATCCAAAGACCCCAGTTAAAGGAAAAGTATTGTCCCATAAAAACATTCAGAAGTGAATGCCGCCGTGCTGATAACGTCACTTCCGGTTTTCAATGTTTCTTTTGATTGCGAGAAATTTCAAGATGTTATCGATCACACACTGCCGGATCGAACCTAGTGGTATGCATGTGTTTTCTTTAACATCCAAAAATTTCTCAATATCAATAAGGAAAATTGAAAACCGGAAGTATCTTTACCATCACAGCTGCTTTTACTTCTGAATTTTTTTTATGGGACAATTCCTTTCCTTTAAAGAGGTATTCATGCTTTGGCTGAGTGTTTTTTTTTTTGCAGTAAAAACACTACCAAGGATAGTGTAAAAGGAAGAGAGAACACTTCCTATACCTCTAATGATAAAGATTTGGACAGAACATGAGCCGCCATTTTGGGGGCTTCACATGATAGTCACCTGACTATGCCAATAAAATACAACTCATCATAAGTATGCGTAGCTTACAGAGCAGCTTTATACGCACACAATACACCCTTCCACACTTCCGTGAGTTACAAGTAAACAAACAAAGTTTGTATTCTCGCGCATTATACCAAGAGCGTATTTTGCTGTGTGCTCGTATTGGTTTGTTTATTCACGACTTGAAGGTGATACGTCCTTGTGCGCATGAGCAGACTGGAAGTGTGAAAGCGTATATCATGCCCCCAAAATGGTGGCTTCATAATATCGGCCCCATATAATTAGCACTGTGTTCCATCTTCCTTTTACACTATCCTTGTCACTACCGTGTCTGTCTTTATTTACCAATGCATTACAACTGTTTCATCAAACGGCCGTGGACATATTTTATATAATAACCTTAGTTGTGGAAAAGGGATGTAAAATACCTAACTACCTACCTATTAATTTATAGAGATACTTAATGACATTTACAAGTTTGAACGTATTATCAGTTATCATACCATGGTCCATCACATGAATGTATCAACTTCTTAAATTAAATTGGTAAATCAGTAGAATAGATACCATTTGGGAATGTACGACAAGAGCAAACTGGAAATACTGTCAATGTTAAAATATTTATTATCCCTATATTCTATGTAAATCATGTGATAATTTGCAATATGGATGTAAAATGGATTTGTAAATATTAACAATGATTGCTTTTGGTCGATTCTGATATCTTTCAAATTCTCTTGTCATGTCTTTATTCTTCCTGGATTTTTCCAATTTTTATTACAATTACTTTGTATGTTAACAAAGTTGAAGCAATAGTGTAACACTGCTATATGAAACCTTAAAGGATTAGGTCAGTGGTCCAGTAAGTTTATCTTATATGAAAGAGGACTTTAAAAAAAAATTTTTTATGAAGAAACTACTTCAATATCGTATTTCCTTAAGAAGATATTCAACTTTAGAACTGTCTTATTTATGTAGAAATGACTGGTGTAGTAAGTCTACTGTGGATGGTTGGCGCCCTTTAAATCACATTCTTAACAACCTAATATGTTTTACTTTTACCATTTGAATTATTTTTCTTCAAATTTTTTTCAGGTGGTAAATTATAATTACCGTTACAAATTTCTGTTTTACTACTTTCGTTAAAGGTATATGGACAGGTGCAACCACTTTGCATAAATTGACACAAATGCCCTTCCTAAACACTCCCCACAAACACTTTCTCACAAATTCCCTACCAAGATGTGAAAAATCTGGCTTATTTTAAGGTCTCCAAACCTGCTCATTACGTATTGGTTTTTTTGTGAAGTGAGGATAGGACAGTACAACACTAACTTGTGAAAGTTGCACTGTACCATACAGCGCAACAAGTTGGGAGTTCGCCGATTATAAAGAAATAATGG
This sequence comes from Chiridota heheva, assembly GCA_020152595.1. NCBI lineage: Eukaryota > Metazoa > Echinodermata > Holothuroidea > Apodida > Chiridotidae > Chiridota > Chiridota heheva. Next base: position 750,454 of record JAIGNY010001933.1, on the reverse strand, counting down.
ATCGGAACTTGAGTCGGTATTTCCTCTTTATCCACATAAAAATGTCCTCAAATAGTTAGCATATCGCTAATTAAGCGATATTCTGATGTCTGATTCAATGAAACTGATGTTTTGAAGTAGCCTAGGTCACTGGAAATTATGCAGTGTAGGCCTCTCTATGCTCTATTCTTACGTCACACGCCGTTTAGTAATAGTGGAAATCGAGCCGTTTCTTAAGGCTTAATTTTTCGCGAATATCTCAGAAACGAGTGGATTTTTTTTTATAGAAGTATGTTAATGAAATGTTCAGAATAGTAAAAGGAACATATTTATGGCAAAATCGGTACCTGTCCATATACCTTTAAGTCACATAATCGCAGGACAAGATAGGATAGAAGACGTAAGGACTGGGGAATCTGAGGCTGTGATGTCACAATTAGTCTTGATTTCAGTCGTTTCTGCACAAATTGAATTGAATTGAAACTTTATTTCCACATAGTTCCAATTACAATAATATTCATACATGTACCGACATGTTTAAAGCTTTTTACAGAACAAAATTACATCAATATGATATGAATTTAAACATAAAGATAATACAAACAATTACACAAGTAAAGTCAAAGGTAAATAGATTGACGAGAACGCACACCAAAGCGTATGAATTAAGTGGAAGACAACAAGTTAAATTGTATTACTAGGATTATGTGGGGGAGACCTAAAAGAAGCAAAGCTTTCTGGATTAGGCCACCCAGGAAGGAAATAAGCAGTAAGGAAAAGAAATCCAAATCCCTGAAAGAAACTCCCAAGTAAAAGATCCTTCCCACCCTACCTCTTCCCTACCCCACCACCTACGTATCCAACCCCAAAAAAGAAATGGTCCCTAAAAGAGTTATGAATGACTTTTTAACAAGGAGGCCTTAAGTCTATTTTCAAAGACGACAAAGATTTTGAGTTTAAGACATACTGATTCAAAGAATTCCACAGCTTGGGGCGGGTAAAATTTATAGTTGTATGTACTAAAGAAGAATACGAGTGATATTGGAATAATTTGTCACTTCCTCGTATTGTGGGAATGCACTGCATTAATAGTACACGAATTTGCAAGATGTGAAGGTAAAAGACCATAGATAGATTTGTACATGAAGATTCCTAATTGATACCTAAAGATATTGAATACATTTAGAATGTAAAGATCATGGCAGAATGTTGCATATATGAAGCATTACAAGTGAAACTTCGACGCACATTTTTGAAGCACATGAATCTTGTTAACTAAAGTAGGACAAGCATTTCCCCAAATGATGTTGCAATAAAACAGATGGGGTAGAATAAGTGTGTTGTAAATAGATAGTAAGATATCCTCGATATGAATGATTTAAGTTTATAAAGAATTCCAATAGGTTTCGAAATAGTATTTGCCACTTTTTGAATGTGAGATTTCCAGTTTAAATTTTGATCAATGATTACACCAAGAAATTTTGTGGAATGAACAGAAAAATACTACGGTTGTTAATCTTTAGATCAATTTTGGTAACGGACTTTTGGTATGGGTGAAATATCATAAAATTTGTTTCATTTGTGTTCAGAGAGAGAGCTTGTTTGCATCTAACCTAATTTGATACATTTTTAAGTTTCTTATTCATTACACACTCGGCTTTCAGATTTGAATGAGTGAACAGAATATTAGTATCATCTGAAAATAATAGGAAAGAATAAAATTGAGGTTTAGCGAATATCCTTGATAAATATAAGAAACAACAGTGGTCCTAGAACATAACTTGAGGGACACCACAAGTAATGTCATCGTAATTAGAATTGATTGACTTTCAGAGTTAACAAACTGTTGTCTATCAGTAAGGTAACTATGAAACCAGTCTAATGTTAACCCACATATGCCGTAATCTGGTAATGATGAAGTTTGTCTAAGAGAATATTATGATTTACTGTGTCGAAGGCATTTGAAAGATCAAGAAATGTACCTATAGCAAACTGTTTATTTTCAAAGGCGAATGAGATTTTCTGAATGAGGTCGGAAACAGCCATATAAGTAGAAGTATTTTGCCTAAATCCATATTGAGAATTGTCGAGTATATGGTATTTACAGAGATATGCATTAAGTCTTTTAAAAACAAGTTTTATAATAATTTTGAGAAAAAATAGGAAGAATGGAGATAGGTCTATAATTTTAAACACAATGAACATCACTAGATTTGAATAAAGGCGGCAACCTTAAGATTACGAGGTATAATACCAGATCTTAAAGACATGTTAAAAATATAAACTACTGGTTCAATGATTGAGACAATAGTACTTTTTATAACATTTACATGAATATTGTCAAAACCTGGGCTCTTATTGCTACACTGTTCTAATATACAAGCTTAAAAATTCCATCATTATTTGTAGAATAGGCCTACATAAAAAACGAATCACTATAAGAACCGCCTAAAAATCTCTGAAATTTACATTGTGGCTTTAAATGTTAGAAGATAGTTTTTTACCAATTAATATTAACAAAATAACTATTAAACATATTTGCTGTAATTGATGGATCAGAAGCAATTTCATCATCGTAAGTAATGTGGTCTGGTAGAAAGCTGGGGAAACTTTTTCTATTTAAGACAGAATTTATCAGTTGCCAAGTCTTTTTCATGTTACCTTTATAATTTGCAAATTGAGAATCAAAATGCCTTCTTTTGGTTACACGAATAACTTCAATTAACTTATTTTTGTACTTGGTGTACTTAATCTTATTGGATTCAGTCGGGCATGAAATAAAATCTTTATAAAGCTTATTTTTTGTACGAATAGATTTTAAAATACACATAGACACAGTATGCCTATTAATGGAAACTTTATGGGAACATTTTACTACATGGAAGCGCCATTTTGTGATATTTCCCACGATCCTTTGCTATCCTAACGTTAAAGCCTTATGCAATGTTACAAATTTCAAATACGTCTGGGCAAAATATCTTTGCTTGGGGAAACTTAACTCATAAAAATACCTTCATTATTATCATGGCTAAAACTGTTCCACTCCCATTTGATATGTTCACCACGCCTTTTTTGAAATATTAGATAAAATAGACAATAGATCTAGGCTTTTTGGCGCGAAACAGCCATTTTAAAACTTAAAATGTTTTTCAACACAATGATTTTTAATATTTCAAGTACATAAATTACAAACTATGACATTTTATCGCAACATCTAAACAATATGGCTGCATGACTTCAATATTCTCGTGTTATAAATGTTCCTATTAATAGGCATGCTTCCGGACTGATAGAGATCCACAGAGAATCTTCTTTCTCTTAAAGCCCCGTTTTTGCTTTAGAGGACAACATTGATTAAATACGTTTGTAAAGATATCGATAAACGCATCATATGTTACATTAATGTCATTGATATAAATACAGTTCCAATTCATCTTCCTTAACCTAAGTTTAAGTCTTTCCAGATTCTCGACTGATATGCCATGCGTCGATGAACAATAGAAGTAACATTATTAGGATTATGCATATTATAACAAGTAACTAAGAATACAGACAAGTGATCACTGATGTCTGATATGATTATACCAGAAGTGTACTTATTGCTATGATCATTTAAAAAATATTATCAATCAGTGTAGCGGAGGTTTGAGTTATCCTAGTAGGCTTGTCGATACTGGGAAGAAGTGGAAAAGAGAATATAGTATTAAGAAACTCAGCTGCATTAGTGTCAAGTTCCATATCGAGCAAGTTTATATTAAAGTCATTTAAGATGTAACGATCCTTGTGAGAATTTCCAAAGGAAGAAAGTAATGCATTGAGTGCCGCATAGAAATAAGAAATATTAATATTGGGTGGTTTGTAAACAGCTCCTACAAAAAATATCCTTTAACTTTCACAAAGAGAGTTTAAAATAGTTACTAACGAATCATTATCATCAATCACTGAGAATTTCAGATTATTTTTAATGTAGCGCGCAAACCCTCCCCCCGAACCGAAAGAGCGGTCATTTTGTACAAAAGTATAACCTGGAATATGAAACAGATTAAGCTGACTCTCGGAGTGTAGCCAAGTCTCTGTAGTCGCAATAATGGACAAGTTGTACCGACAAACATTTAAAAGTTGTATTCCGGCCTCTTCTTTGCTCTCCGCATCTTCACTGATACGCGTAGCCCTTGCTTCCATTCCATCCGTTCTCCCTCCTTCACCAACCTCTATAATTTTAACAAACGCATCCCCCCCAACCTTTCGGTATTCGGATGCACTCCCACTTCTCTAAAGCCAACTTCAACATTTTCTCGATCGCTAAATACACCATCCCACCATCCCCACCTGGACTATTCCCCCCTCCACCTCCCCCTTCCTCCCTCCCTTCAATGTATACCTTGGTCTTTCCTCTACTCCTTTCTTTTCACCGACGGCTCCACACGGGAAGGCTCCTCTGCATGCGCTGTTGCCTGTCCTGGCCACACCCTCTCCTCAAGGCTACCCGACGGCACCTATATCTACTCTGTTGAAGCGAAAGCCATCCTCCTAGCCTTAAACTTCATAGAACTCTCTTTCCGCCCCCGTTTCGTCATCTTGTCTGACTCTAAATCCGTCCTCACTGGCATCCCCAACTTGCTCTGGTCCAACCCTCTCATTCTACAAATCCTCAACAAAATCCACACTCTCTCCTTCTTAGGAAAGAATATTATCTTTTTCTGGATTCCCAGCCACGTCGGCATCCCTGGCAACGAGAGAGCCGACAGAGCCGCCAACAAAGCTCTGTCAAACATCGTCTGTCCTCTTCCTATTCCACACTCAGATCTCCATCTCTCCATCTCCAACTACATACACAAAAAGAAAAAAAACTGGCAAAACTCCTGGAATCACGAAACCAGTAACAACCTCCACACCACCAAACCTAAAGTCGGAACTAACACCCCTCTGCACAGTCGCAAAGGCAGGGAAGACATCGTTGTCACCCGCATCCGCCTCGGCCACTCTTTCACTTACTCCCATCTCTTATCCGGCTCCCCTACCCTTCTCTGTCCCACTTGTAACACCGATCTCTCCATCAAGCATATCTTCGTAACCTGTCCCCTATACCAGAACTCCAGATCTCTTCTCTCCTCACCATTCTCAATCTCAGACCTTTTCGAAAACAATTCTTCCTCAAACATCATCAACTTCCTCCGCAACAACCTCTTCCACCACATTTAACTCCACCTCCCCTCCCTTTCTACACCTAACCTTACATACCCCTTTCTTTTCACCAAAGGTTTTTCTTTTCTCCCCACATTCTGCTGCCCCCCCTCCTTCTCTCCCTTACAAACCTTCCATCTCCTCACTATCCTAACTCTTACACTATAATGTATTAACATCTTCTTGGCATATTTGACTCTGACTATCGCGGTGCCATTAAACATCAACAAACCAAACCAACTCCTTATACTGTTATATTGACATGAAGAAATTATAAATTCATTTGAATGGTTGCTAAAGCCACTTCTTTAACTTCAAAACAATCACAAATATATTACTACAGTTGCTTACATTTGAAAAACGATCAGTATCATTCTCATTTAATAGGTCTTATGGGTTCCTCCATTGACTATTTCAAACCATGACAATTTAAACCCCCAAATTTAATCAAGTTTAACACAAAAAAAGTAAAAAAATAAAGATAAGTGAAACTTAAGATCACACAATAACCAGATAACGAAAAGATACCGAGTATTAAGATCCCTCAAAAGGCGGGCTCCATAAAAGATAATTAAAGATAATTGGAGAATCGATATAAAAGAAAAATCACAATTGATCGAAAAGTTCAAAAATCATTAAAAGATATAACAAAAAAGGTGAAGTCCTTCAAAAGGATTAAAGCTATCGTGATTTGGCAATTTTGTGAAGAGATTTCCGACATAAGCACTGTAGAGTGATGTATAGAAACAACTATTGTGATGATCTGCTTTCGATCTGTTTAGTTCTTGTTAATACGGTGTAAAGTTCTTTTGTTGAGAAAAATGTTATTTTCCGACCGGCTTTAATGAGTGTATATACAGATATAAGAGTCCATCTTATGTCCAGGTACAGTTAATTTGGTCGTGTTTTCTGGCTTCTCGTAAGATATTCTGATGATTCAGCAGTCCGGTAGCATGCCTATTAATGGGAACATAAATGTTCCTAAAAATAGAAACATTGTGCTACATGGAAGCTGCCATTTTGTGATATTTCCCATGATTTTTTGCTATCCTAACATTAAAGCCTTATGCAATGTTACCTATTTCAAATTTGAAATGCGTCTGGGAAAAATATTTTTGCTTGGAGAAACTTAAAACTCATGAAAATACCTTCATTACTGTCATGGCTACAACTTTCCCACTCCCATTTGATATGTTCACCATGCTGTTTTCGAAATATTAGAAAAAAACATAGGCAGTAAAGCTAGGCTTTTAGGAGCAAAACGGAATTCAAATATTTTTTAACACAGTAATTTTCAATATTTCAAGTACATAAATTATAAAAAATGACATTTTATGGCAACATCTGAACAATATATCTGCATGACTACAATATTCTCGTGTGTTATAAATATTCCTATTAATAGGCATGCTTCCGGACTGTTCAGGGTTAGGTCCTCATTGATGTAAACTCCGATCCCTTTCAGGTAGCACAGAGCTAATAAGGTATCACTCCGCCATGCAGAGAAAAGGTAAATACAAAATATTTTCGAGAGATCCCATTTCATGGGACAGAAATCTGAGAAGTTGAAAATATCAGGAATAGTAGAGAACGGATAGGTCTTGATTATGCAGATTGAAACTTGACGAGATTTATTTCAGTAAAAGTTTCATGGTGAACTATTTTACTATGGACCCACACCAAAATTTGAATGATTTGGTGAGGGTGTATAAGACCTCTTCACTTTAGCCTGAAAGAAAGGGCCAAAACCTCTGGTGACCCCCTATTGAAAGTACCCTCATCCGAGAGAGATTACATGGTACTTTTTGGAAAACATCGCAGAAGATCCCAGATCTATAAGATTCTGGTACAAAATGGACCCCAAACTTGACTCTTTCAACATAGGCTTCGATGGAACAAATAATTAGTTTTGTGCTACCTGTAGCCAGTTTGGGTATATGTATATTAGGCCTACATGTAGGCCTAAGAAAGAAAGTGTGGCAATTTTAAATATTTGATAGAAATTTTGATTAAATAAGCACAAAAAGTGACATTTCTGGCTCAGATGACCCAGATTAAGGAGAAAATTGGCCATTTCATTGGTCCACTTGATCAATTCTGCAAATGTTGGCAGGTATACATGGTAAGGTAAGCTTCAAAAGCATGTTAGGTTATTAAGGCCTAAATCATATAGCCAATAAGTGATTATTCATGCAAAGAACAATTATATTTCAACTAAAGTAATGTGCTTGAGGAAATTGAGGGGGACAGGAGGTAGAGGGGGGGGGGGGAACAGTGGGGTTTTTCTTTCTTTCTCTGGGCATGATTTTGAAGCTATAAAAGAATGTTCCTTCATGGGAATAGGCAGTTGCTGAGGGAAACTGATCTATATTTCATTGAAAGACTGACTCGAATTCTATTAACTTTTTGTATACAAAATAGTATTTTCTTTGAAAATGAGTTTTTATGATGTATTTTAAGTTTCTTCGCAGTAGGTCTGGCCAATGGTAGCATTTGATTTTCATGAAAATGAATGATTGGACTGATAGATGTTCATATATTCTTTGGGGCTGAACTCTGTCACTCAGATTGACATAGGTAACTAAATTACATTGTTTTAATTGACAAAGGTCATCACTTTACACTTAAAAGTTGTCACAAAAGTTGGATAACAGTCATTTTTTATGGTCCAGCAAAGCAGAGACTAAATTTGCACTAAATAGGCTTGTTTTGGGGGCATAGCATACTTGTTGCTGAATTTTAGAGGGAGAGGGGGCATGGTTTTTATAAATTTCTGTTTGCTTTAAAAATATTTACCATAATTAAATGGCAAAAGGCTATTTTTTAATAGGAAAATGTGCTTCCATGCTATAGAATGGTGCAATTAATGGATCCATTCATATTACAATCATACTTTCATGCAAATTTGCTAGTTTCTTGATTATTAGCTATATTCCCAAGGGTACGCTTCAAAGTTAGCCCTCCTAACACACGTAAATGTTTGTAAGAACCACCCCCTATAAAATCGTTTCCCAAGGGAATAGTATTTTCTGACTGTTTTTGTTGGTTTTAATGATAGACCATTATGAGCATATCATACGACGACGAGTGAACACACAATTACATTGACGGGGTCGTCGCCTGCGTATTCGGTTATGATAGTAAGAATGCTATCACGAAACGCTTTATACGACCCGGACGAGAACACAGGTACGACGTACGGACAGACATAACATCGACAACCAAGTCAATGTCCACGACCTTTGATAACCAGTTGTGGTACACTGGCATGACTGGCGTGTCTACCCAACCCAGGCTTGAACCCAGGGCATATCATACTTGTGAATTTTTCATATGTTACACATCGCACAGTCAAATGCTAGCTGTTTTTCTGGGACACAAATGGTCTAGTGGATTTTGGGGTCATACTAGGGTGGTGGGAATTTAGTAGTGGATGCAGTAATACAAGTCTTAAAGAGATAGAAAGAAGTTTGTGCTACTATAGGTAGCACGGAACTATCCGTGCCTTTCAAAAATGAGAATCCTCAGAAAAAAGGCTAATAAAAATATGTTCGAGAGATTCCATTTCATGGGACAGAAAGCTAAGAAGTTGAAAGCTTCAGGAATGGTAAAGAAAGGATAGGACTTGACTATGCATATCCAAACTTGACAAGATTTGTTTCAGAAAAAGTTTGATGGGGAACTAGTTTACCATGGACCCACACCAAAAATTGAGTGATTTGGTGAGGGTGTATAACACCTCTTCACTTCAGCCTAAAAAAAGGGCCAAAACCTCTGGTGACCTCCTATTGAAAGTACCCTCATCCGAGAGATATTAGATGGTACTTTTTGGAAAACATCACAAAAGATCCCAAATCTATAACATTCTGGTACAAAATGGACCCCAAACTTGACTCTTTCAACATAGGCTTCAATAGGGAAAATAATTAGTTCCGTGCTACCTTCAGTTTAGACCGCGCCCTGATAGAATAAATCACGTGAATTGTAGTTGGTAAATTTCTTGATGATTTGCTGCGATTGGTCGTGATTCTGTGAATTACGGGATGGATGCAATGAGATCTATCAATGCCATGCGAAAAAAGCGGAACATTTAGGTCCTTGGCAATCGATAAAACAATTTTTTGCTTCTGATTTCGGTTTACCATGTATACGTACGAAAGATCTACGACTGTATTGCTCCTGTTCATCAACTTGAATCTTTTCAAATTTAAAACGGGAGTTTCCATCTATTATAACCAGTCGATTTCTTTCTGTTTACTTGATCAAGTTCAAGTTGAAATGCTGCCTTGAATTTCGATTTCTTTCTGTCAACTTTATCAATAACTGTCTTCGATAAATAACTGGATAAAAGATGAAATACCTTTTTCTTCAAAGAATCAAGTACTAGAGAAAGCTGTTCTTTAATTACGTTGGTAATTACCTCAGTTGGTATAACCTTCCTTGGTTTCTTTGTATCCATGTTTAGCCCTGTGTCTGTGTTGGAGATACAAAGGGAGTACAATGTAGGCTTAGGCTTTTCATAGCGTCCTTGGCAACAGATACTTGTTGTCTTAAATTGTATGAATTTGGATGTTTACCGCTATCCATGAATTGTATATAAAGTTGATTTGACGGTAAATGTCTTCATTCAGTAAATAAGTCAGAAAAAATACTGGATATAATTGATGGAAACAGGAATTTAAAGAATATTTTGGAGACCCACGAAAAAAATGGCGCTTTGCAAATGATACAAAGCTTTAATTTAACTGAATAAGATTTGTGAATGCTTTCTTCACCATTTTGTTTCTTATATGAAGTCCTCTTTCGTATTTTATAAACTTGCGTGACCCCTGAACTATTCCTTAGTACCAATTTCCCCATTGCCCACGCTAATGGTTCACTCTTAGAATGTTTGATATTATCAGCCATGTTTCGTAAAAGCTTATTTTTTATCACCCAGTGAATCATGTGCCTTTTTATTGGGAATGTTGCACATACACAGGGACATGGACAAAGTGATCAGTACTGGCTATTGAGTTCGCTAGTTGTAATTGCGTACACCCTCGAGTTTATCTCACATGATGGCGTGACTTGCAGAACAGACTGACAGCTAGCGCATCAGAAAATTGGATTATTTCTTTATTACATGCTTTTCATAGCCTTTATAAAGAAATCTGAAATGGGGGTGAGGGGGGGGGGGGCATGCAGAAGGGATATATCATCTCCACACAATTCATAAAGTTAGCGGCATAGGAAGATATTTGACATGGGAGGAGGGGGCAAAGTTTATTTTTCATTTTCATCCCAACATAAAACTAGAAAACATATGAGTCTCTTATGTTCAAAAACTATTTGTGAGGGAAGGGGAGGGGAAGGGGGTTGTGAAATTTTAGCCACATTTTCAAATTTCCCAATAATGAAAGCAAATTCTATGAAAAAGCGAGGAAATTCTCAGAAAATTGAAATAAACTTCCACAAAATGAAAGAAATTGCTTGAAAATTAATGACCAAATTTCACCAAAATGCAGGAAAATTCGGAAAAATTTGAAGGAATTTTTCCAAAATTGAAAAAAATTTGAAGAAAATTTCTCCAAAATGAAAGATTTTTTTTAGAAAATTGAAGATTTCCCCGAGTCTGTTATCTGGTTACTCAACGTTTACGATCTTAGTTTATTGATTATTATTTATTTTCTTAATATATTCATTTCATAGGGATATTTTCCAAGGGTAAAAAAAAGACTCACCACTGGGGAGGGGGTAGGGAAATCAAAAGGAAGTAAAATTGGCTATAATGCTTTTGCACACAGAAGTCTGAAAAATTTGTTATAAAACGAACAGAAAAAAAAGGCCTCTAACTGAAACATCGGTAATCAGAATTTGAGCACTTTATAGAGTGCATAACTCCGCCCTTTACAACTCCAAGTGCCTAACAAATATAGATCCTAGGCCAGCCAAGTCTTATCCTTAAACTGCCAAATCTCTCTTTCTCACTTTGATCTGTATTGCCTATTTGCATTCTGAATACTTTAGGATTATCATATCATTGTTTTCAGTTTTGGTTCCGATGCTATCAGCATCAGGGATCTATCCGGTCCGCTTGTCGTGTGTGTGTACTTCTGTGTATACCTCTCTTTGTGTGTGAGGGTGTATTTGTGGGTGTGTGTGTGTATGTGTGTGCTACGCCTAGCTTGTAAGCACGATATCTAAAAAAAAGTACATTGGATTCATGTCATATGTGGTACACAGATAGCCCATGTACTGAAGATATGCCCTATTGTTTTTGTGTGATGATGTCATGCATATTAATGAGTGGGTGGGGCTTAATATAATTAAAAAAGATAAATGCTCGTATTTCAACAACCATTTGTTCGTTTTGTTTCATATTTGGCATAGTGATGTTGTTAGCTAGTGTCCACATGCTCATGGTACAAAAGCGTTAAATCTCATTAATATGAATAGTGGGCAGGGCTTAAAGTGGTTTTGCCAAATAGAGCTTGTAAACACAAAATCAGGCTCCAGAACGACATATTGGATTCATGCCATATGTGGTACACAGGTAGCCCATGGTCTGAAAATGTGCCCTATTGTTTTTGGTGATGATGTCATGCATATTAATGAGTGGGCGGGGCTCAATGTAAATTTTTGAAATGCTCATAGCTTAACAACTTTTTGTGTTTTCTTTTATATTTGGCATAGTAATGTTGTTAGCGAATGTCTACATGCTCATGGTATAAAAACGTTGAATCTCATTAATATCCGTAGTGGGCAGGGCTTAAAGTGGTTTTGCCAAATAGAGCAAACACGAAACCTTCAGAACGACACATTGGATTCATGTCATATGTGGCACACAAGTAGCCCATGATCTGCAGATGTGCCCTATTAACTTTGGTGGTGATGTCACGCATATCAGTGAATGGGTGGGGCTTAATGTAAAAATCTTGAAATAATCATATTTCAACAACCGCTAGTTCTTTTCGTTTCATATGTGGTATAGTAATGTTGTTAGCTAGTGTGTCCACATGCTCATGGTGAAAGTATTTTGAAACATTAATATGCATAGTGGGGCGGGGCTGAATGTAATTTTGCTAAATATAGTTCGTAAAAACGAAATCTCCAGAACGACACATTGTGTTTATGTTATATATGGTACATAGGTAGGCCATAGTCTGTAAATTGGTGATGAGGTCGTGCATATTAATGAGTGGGCGAGGCTTAATGTAAAAATCTTGAACTGCTCATATTTTAACAACCGCTTGTCCGTTTTGTTTCATATTTGGCATAGTAATGTTGTTAGCTAGTGTGTATCTGCTCATAGTATAAAAAAAAAAAAATCTCAATATAAGTTAATGTGGGCGGGGCTTAATATGATTTTGCTGAAAAGAGCTTATTTACACGGTATTCCAAGAACGATACATTGGATTCATATCATATTTGGTACACAGATAGCACATGATCTGTAGATGTGCCCTATTATTTTTGGTGGTGATGTCATGCATATTAATGATTAGTCGGGGCCTAATGCAAAAATATTTATGCTCATATTATAAGAACCGCATGTCCGTTTTGTTTCATATGTGGTGTCATTATGATGTTAGCTAGTGTGTACGTATTCATTCATGGTATATAACAATTAATAAAAAATATTTTCATTAATATGCATAGGGCGGGTCTAATATGACTGCTGAAAAGAGCTTGTAAACACGATATTTGAAGATCGATGAACTTCAAATACTTTTGGACTAGAACACAGATAGCCCATGGGCCGTGTCCTATTGATTTTGGTGGTGATGTTATGTATTTCAATGAGTAGGTGGGGCTTAATGAAAACACTTTCAATGCTGTCAACTACATGTCTGTTTTGATTAATACTTGATATAGGTTGATATCATAAACATACATGTACATGGTTGGGCGGGGCTAAATATGGTTTTGTTGAAAAGAGCTTATAATCAACACAAGGAAAATACAATGCATACAGGTAATATGTGGGATAACCCATTGTCTGTTTGTGCCCTATTGTTTGGTGGTGATGTCATGCATATTGCTAAGGTAGAGGGGGCGGGGGGTAGGGGTAATATGAACTGATAGCAACCATATGTCTGTTTTCATCATACTTGCAAGTTATTTGTCAGTTATTGTGAGTAGTAAGGGGTCACTACACATACCCGAACCAATCAGAGGCTAGCATTCCAGTCATGTGACTAATTTATCATAATTATTCATAGCTACCAACGCTGGCTTCTGATTGGTCCAGGTCTGTATAGTGGCCCCTGAGATTTTCCCTCTTGGTCATCGGATTGCGTCACGAGATATTATCGATTGTTATGCAGAGTCAACGGGGGAAATGACAGGACAGAACTTGCGCTTTAAAAAAAAAAGGAGTGGGTTTCGATTCCAAACCACGCCCCCTATACTTTTTCCTTAAATATTACATTTAAGCATGCACTGAAAATTCCAGTGAAAAAGAAGGAGAAGGAGAAGGAGGAGAAGGAGAAGAAGAAGGAGGAGGAGGAGGAGGAGTAGAAGGAGGAGGAGGAGGAGGAGGAGGAGGAGGAGGAGGAGGAGGAGGAGGAGGAGGAGGAGGAGGAGGAGGAGGAGGAGGAGGAGGAGAGGAGAAGAAGAAGAAGAAGAAGAAGAAGAAGAAGAAGAAGAAGAAGAAGAAGAAGAAGAAGAAGAAGAAGAAGAAGAAGAAGAAGAAGAAGAAGAAGAAGAAGAAGAAGAAGAAGAAGAAGAAGAAGAAGAAGAAGAAGAAGAAGAAGAAAGAAGAAAGAAGAAGAAGAAGAAGAAGAAGAAGAAGAAGAAGAAGAAGAAGAAGAAGAAGAAGAAGAAGAAAAAGAAAGAAGAAGAAGAGAAAAGTAGAAAAAAGAAAAGAAGAAGAAGAAGAACAAGTAGAAAAAGAAGAAAAAGAAAAAGAAGAAGAAGAAGAATTTGAGAAGTCATTTTTCGTTTTAACGTGTACTTTGAGAAACAGTTTTTAAAATTCCTTGATTTTTGAGCGATCTTTTTTCTCAACCATCAACTTTTGAGAGGATAATTTGAAGAAAAAAAGTGGTAAAAAACGAGAGGAATGGGTTAAAAGCGAGGGATTTCATTGCGCACACGCGATAATGACGTCATTACCTTGAGAATGGCACAAAAGTATCTATGACATTATGAAATGTAGATGTGTATTATGTTGTATGTGAACTTCGACCAGTCTAGGACTGTCCGGAGAGAATCGCCATGACATTAAAGCGCAGTTCTGTCCTCTCATTCCCCGTTAGACGCCAGTTTTGCCCTTTAAAAACGTAGTTTTGTCCGAATAGTCCCACGATGAAGCCCCCGTAGACCCCTTTTTTGCATTAAAGCGCAGTTCTGTCCTGTCATTTTCCGTTAAACGCCAGTTTTTGTTCTCTCAAATAAAAAAAACAGTTGAGCAAAAAACTGCCTTAAATGACAGTGTTTCAGAAAAAATTATTTCTCAATTGATGAGTTTCAGAAAAATTATTTCTCAAATGAGGAGTTTCAGAAAAAATGTCTTCTCAAATTATTCACGTTTTTAAATTATAGTTGCTCAAATTTTTCTCCCTGTGCAAAGTCAATGGGATTTGAACATAAAATTTCGTTCTCAAATCGTACACGTTTTAAAAAAACGTCTTCTCAAATCACACCGTTTAAAAAAATATCGTGGCTCAAATCTTACCTATTTTAAAAAAAAGTTCTCAAACATGACAAGTTTCCTGTTTCTCGATTGTTAAGTACAATGTCTTCTCGAATGATGTGACTCAGTAAATTGTGACGATATTATTCTGATATTATCGATAATCGTGACATGGCGATTTATCTATATTATTTCCACAGTTTAAACTCTTTGGCAAAGCTAAACTTTTCATCAAAGATTATCAGGGTTTATTGCTTTGAAATGGGCCACAATGAGTAACATAATACCCCCACCTGACACACCCAGTCAGAAAAACTATACACTTTGTTCAAAGGACTCTACGGAACAATTAAGAATATCTTGTGACGCAATCCGATGACCCAGAAGAAAATATCTCAGAGCCCACTATACAGGTAGTGGCCAATCAGAAACCAGCAAAGGATTCTACGGAACAGTCAAGAATATCCTGTGATGGCAATCCGATGACCTGGAAAATCTCAGAGGTCACTATACAGACCCCGACCAATCGGAAGCTCCGTCGTCGAGAATATCTTGTGACGCAATCTGATGACCCAGATGGAAAAAATTTAAAGGTCACTATACAGACCCCGACGAATCAGAAGCTCCGTCGTCGAGAATATCTTGTGACGGCAATCCAATGACCTGGAAAATCTCAGGGGCCACTATAACGACCCCGATTAATCAGAAGCCAGCATTAAGTATATGCAAATGAGCTATCACGTGATACCAATGCTGGCTTTTGATTGGTCGGGGTCTGTGTAGTAGCCTCTTACTACTTCTACCATATTTTGTCCTGCGATTTTGTGGCCTTAAAACCATGGGATATGTCAAAAAAGTAGCAAAGCTGAATCTAGGAATAGTATTTATAATATGCCACCTACAGAAAGTTTGAGGGAAAATGATTTGAATAGTGAAAAAACTAAATACACTTTTTCTAAGATACATAAAGATTTTGAGGAATCTGAGGCTGTGATATCACAACTAATCTGATTTCAGTCGTTTCTACAGAAATGATA
The DNA here is from genome assembly GCA_020152595.1 of Chiridota heheva. NCBI lineage: Eukaryota > Metazoa > Echinodermata > Holothuroidea > Apodida > Chiridotidae > Chiridota > Chiridota heheva. The sequence continues at coordinate 734,635 of JAIGNY010001933.1, read as the reverse complement.
CCAAACTTTAAAGTTTAACTTAAATATCTCCTTAACGGAATAAAAGTTTACAATGCTTTCTTCACCATTTTGTTTCTTTTGAAGTCCTCTTTCATCTCTTTATCAAAGATGGACATGCTTGACCACCGAACTAAAACCAAACACCAAATTTGATCAAATCCAATCATAAGCCAATCAGTTCTTGAGATATGTTAAGAGGTTGAGAACAACACACGCAGGCGAAAACATATAACCTCCGTCCAACTTTGCTGGCGGAAATAATACATTGAATAAATACTAATGCTGTAATGCCCAATGGCGTAACTGAAGGGGGTACTAGGAAAGAAAAAAAAATCCTGTCCAGAAATTCCTAAAACATTTGTGCAGATTATAATTTGCAAAAGAGAAACTCAGTATTATGGTAATCCTGATTAGAGCAATCGGTCTTACAGTTAAGTTTTATCTGCCATGAGAAAAGGATCACAAAATTTGCGAAAACCGAATTTCTAAATTAGGTCGAGAGTTCCCAAATTTCCGACTTTAGTCCCTCAAAATTTTCAGAGATTTGCCTCAAAATATACGACCTTTACCTCAAAATGCCTGAAGGTTTTGTTTAAATTATTCCCAAAGTTTTTCTTGAAACTTTCTAAAGTATCTGGCTTTTTGTTGAAAATTTCCGAAGTTTCCCCTCAAAATATCCAACTTTTCCCTCCATATTTTCGGTTACGAGAAATGGAAGCTTGGAATCAGACATTTGTTTAGTATTCCGTGGAGTACCGTCCTTTGAGCCGTGTTTGCGATTGCTGCCGTTTACTCAGTTAGTGATGGCAGACCATTAAACTAGACTATTATATACCAATATTGGCAGAAACCAAGTAAACAGGTAAATGTCAAACCGTACAATATATAAATTGCCCACTTATAATCACTAATGTTACGATGAGATCACAGCATCATTTCTCATGAACTTTCTTTATTATTATTTACGTATAAGTCTTCATGGAATATCTGAATATATCACTTTCAATTTACTACGGTTTGCACATTTATAAGAGACTAAAACCAAGGAGCTTCTAAGCTCCTTTCTAAAACTTTGGCTCTATCACTCTATTGTCGTTAAATCTGTGGACCTTGGATTAAGGTCATCACCTTTCTCGGTATTGGTATTCGAAGGGCGTTTAGTCATTGTCTTCACTTGGTTTAAGGTTTTCCTAGATGTAGAATTTGCAAATCATGAGCGAGATGATTTTTCCATGAAATCTTATGATGTGCTTCCTTTTTTTTTATTTGAACTAGAAGGTTTTTTTATATGTGAATTATATAAATAAAGTAGAAAATTGTTAATGGCAAAAGATTCAGATAGAGGTCAGAAACAGTCGCGGCGGTTAGTCTGTCAGTTAGAGCAAAGAGCTTCTACGTAGAAGCTCTTTGGTTAGAGATAGCAAGAGAAAGTTATAGTCGTAGTCAGAGTTGGTCGGGAGTTGGTATATAAACGAGTTTACAATATATTTCAGAAGCTTTATTAATACTGTGCGTTCCGTCTCTCCTTCTTTGGGCCTTGCGCTACATTCTTCATGTTCTTTCATCGATAAACACTGGACGGAACACTAACAAGAATCACGCCAAAGGCTTCTTAACATAATCAGGTCCGATTGCCAAAATGTGTGTGAGCTATCATGTACTGATGTAGGCCTACCTACTGACCTACAATTTCGTGAACCAAAATTCGCAGTCCCAATAGGACCAAAGCCTAAAATAGGCCTATAATAATTGACTTGATATCTCTCATTTGTATCATATCTTCTGATCTTAAAGGAATACTCCTATGGAATTTCAGTTTAATACCTGTGATGGAGGATGATAAAAGAAACAGATTGGTGAAGAACCAATTTCATATCTCATTCCTACTAGAACTTACACTGAATTTTAAAGATGTTTCTTGCCCGTATAAAATGACTTTTGAAGTGAGTCTAAGTCATCATTATGATGTCATCACTGCAGCACTTCCTGTACTAAACGTTATGTGTTTCTGTGTAGAAGCTCTTTGATTCAAACATAGTTATGAACAGATTGGAAAACATTGTAAATTTTGTTCTACAATGTTCTTGATAATTTTTTGGGAAAAAAATGTTCTTAACTTTATTTAGAAAATATGCAATTAATTTTTAGAGAAATACATGAAAAAATAGCACAGGAAGTGGTGTGACGACATCATAATGATGACTTAGACTCAATATAAGAGTCATTTTTATGTGAACAAGAAAAGTTTTTATAAACTGATAAGGTTTACTAACTTCTTCTATAGAATGAAATATCAACATGATGATTTTTTCACCAATATGTTTCTTAAATTTTCCTCTAAAACGAAATTCTATGGGAATATTCCTTGAAGCAGTTAAGCATTACTTAAAAGACACCATACAGGGACAGAAGAACATGGTCAGATGGTAGAAAGGGGAAAGTCATGTTTTTTCCAACTTTTACTTAGCTGTTGATTTGAAGAATTAAGTGACCTTTTTATTTCTTTGTAAAAATGGAAAGTGACCATTCAAATGTTGAAAATATGTCAATTAAAGGAGACATAAAGTCTGACATAATCCTTATTTCATTTAATAGAAATCAAAATAACAAATCTGACCAAGTTTCAGACCTCCCAAAGTAATCTAACACATTTATTGTAATTATCAAAAACATTAATGCTACTAGTGTACTACTAAATAGTACCATGGAGGCTGCTATTTTGATTTCAAAACATGCAGATTATGGTGCAATCAGCCCAGGATGTTAGAATGCTTTGTATATTTTTTTTATAATCTACCTCAAGATTTCTAGCTCATGAAAAATTGTTTTCCTTTTGTTAATGTCAAGGACTTTTGTGTGTTCACGTGAAATTATCAAAACATACTATTAAAACTTTGTGTCAAATCATTTGGGAATAAAAACTTTAATCACATTTATAAAGAAGTACATTATAATCCTTACGTCTATGTTGGGGATATTATGTCATCATGCACAATATTTCACTACATAATTGAACAAAATGGCAGCCTTCACGTGTCGACTTCAAACACAAATAACTTGAGATAGGAATAAGACTTTGACTTGTTGTTTTTGGATAAAGTTGGTTAAGATTTGTATCCTCTGTCATATGAAATAATGATTGTATCAGACTTTACATGCTCTATGTCTCGTTTAACAGGCTCAATCTGTCAATAGAGTGATAGATGGACCTTTTGCCGATATCATGTTTTATTTAAGTCCAACCCTCCTGTCTTCCCTTTTATTAGTTGTAAGAACAATTTCAAGCAGGACCTTTTGTAAGGAAATACGATGTCTATGTCCACGCAATTGCATTAGTGGGGATTTTGCTTGACTGTTAGTTCGGTTGTACAGTTGTAATTTTGCTTGAATGTTAGTTCAGTTTGTCAGTGCCTAAAATAGTAGGGAACATATGGGGGTGCAGCGGGAGCGGCGGTACATAAAATCACATGCAGTAAGATAAGAAATTACCTATTTTTTTTTTTTTTAAGGAAGCCTACTTCCCTCCTCCACCCCCCCAACCCCACCCCCTCCCCGCCCACACACACACACTTTCAGTAGGCAAAGTTTATTTTGTGAATGCGCGTCTCCGTTTTGGTGGGCAAATCCCACCCATGCGTGGTTAGGGAATGGTGAACTGGACTTCCGAAAAAGTTGGGAAGGGGCATCACTTACCTACTTTTAGCGTCGCTGCGTGCGTTTTAGTCGTGAAGGCCAGTTAATGATACCCACAGGAGCGGACTGGCTGTATTGAATGGTCCACCGGTCCGCCGTTAATTGGGGCTTGGCGCCAGGAGGCTTTCATTATCCCCAAAGCAAATGGTAAAATTGTTTATTCTAGTAGTCTATAGCGCCGATTACTCACCTTGGACCGGTAGATGTGCCAGTCCGCCTCCAGGTAAGTGACTAAAAGAAGATTTTGAAGTTTTCATTAAACATTGATCATGTTATGCAGTTTTGGATAGTAATATTGAAAAACCTGGAACTTTTTCTGAGGACCGTTTTCAATTAAAGTTTATACTGTTATATGGGACACCTTAACTGGACTCTTCCCGTATTCGAACTACTGTTTTTTTTCTTTTTAAACCATATGAGTAACAATCTTATTAAGGAGGTTCCCCTGGCCCTGAGTTTCAGTCTGTAATAAAATAAATCATATCAAATGAGATTGTTACAGGGCTGTAGGATCCCATGGGTCGGAATAGCCATGGCCCAATAATTTACAAAGTGGTATAAAAAGTTGATAAATAATGCCATATGAAGTGAAGGGTAGTCTACGGCCCTCCAATAATCAAAGATCTCCTATGGTCCCTGCATGTGTTCCCGCCTGTGTTAAGAAAGTAAATGGGTGACATATTATATACTAGTTTGCTTTTTGGCGAACACGATAAGTATAATGCCACACACTGTAATGACGATTTCGTCTGTATCTTCTTCAAGACGTCTGCAGTTTTTCCTCAAGTTTCTTGAACTACAAGTCCTCTTTGAAAATTAAGGTAAGAATGCCATTTTCAAATTCTAAAACTTTGAATATAAAAAAAAAAATTGAGTTGTGTGTCCAGCCATACATCACAAATACAGTGGCGGTGCCAGGATCGTGGTCATGATGGGGGTGGGGGGTAATGGGAGGGGGGGATTGGAGGGGGAAAGGTAGAAGAAATTTAGTCTTATGGGGGGAAAAGCCTATAAATCGCACAAAATATGTCACTTTACAACATTTTCGGGGGACGGGGAAGCATTTTCGTGGGGAAAACCTATGCCCGCCGTAGCGTCGCCACTGAACAAATGTTGCGCATGAATAAAAATGACTTATTCGGATAAACCATAATTCAAAAATTATAAGTGCATTTCTTAAAAATTCAAAAACTGATTTGCTCAGATTTTAAATACTGTGTTTAACCAATGTAGAAATTGTTACATGTCCATACAAACAATGCAATGCAATACAAACTGTGCTTTTCCATTTGACTCAAGAGTAAATATTGTTCTTACAACCAACCATACACTTCCATGGTAAGTTTACAAATACTCATCATATTCGAGCCAGTTTGACGCATCTTTCGACGATTTTTTAAATACCTGCAAACAATAACGTGACGCATGAACAAGTGAGGTACAAGTGATAAATTCCTGGCATTCTTGTGGGGTTTTCCCCACATTATATACGATTCATTAAAAAACTTTTTATTTGCACCTGAATACGCCCATTGTTCGGAATTTATACTAAACACCCCCATATTAACATGCAACAGTCCGCCAAAAATTCTGCCAATCACAATTGATTGGCAGTGCTTTATTGATTATGTTAATGAGCTTGTTGAATGCGTAATAGGATTCAACCGTTTCTTCGCTTTTTGATCCTATGATACTGTGTAAAGTACTGCAGCTTCTGTGCTTCAGGCTTACACATTTTCTTAATAAAAGAAAAATCTTCATAAAATACAATAATTTATTAAAATTGTATGTTTTTGGTTGTATATTCCTTAACTTTTTATACCATATCAGTGGAGAACTCAGAGCCGTTGGATTGTAGAGCACAAATGCTTCGGAAAGGGGTGATTTTATTGGCGCTGGTCGCCATCTTTATACATTTTACGGCAGCTCAAGATAATACAATTGGTGAGTAAAAATCAGTTTGATTTGCTTCGGTTTTCATTGATTAGACCTCTATTTTACCTAAACAAGGTTTTATTGTGTTGATATGAAACTAAAACTTAAGAATGTACCATTTTATATATTTATTTTTTAATGCCGTGTCTTTATTCGTCTTATTTTAATCAATTTCCTATTTCTTTCGAGAATATATTTATTTAACTAACTAAGAAATTATGTATAACATTAAAACAATATATTATGTTTTATTATTTGTTTCTATTAGCAGTTAGGAATCAAAATAAGTAAAATGCCTTCTCAAGTTTAAAACTGTTCTTATGTTCGTGAGAAAGAAGAAAGCCCGACTCGGCAGTTTTCATTGAAATTGTATCTTAGTTAATATTCACACATGAGTCTTTATAAGGTTCTATACGCCAGGAAGAACTGTTTTGTTCCTATTATTTAACCTTTTTCTCTCCCATTTCGTTAAATGTCGACTTGAATAGTAAAAACGACAAAAGTAAAGTGGTGACGACTTAGTGATCAAGATGTAGTGACGAAAAGGTCTTGTGATTTCCGACATTTTTATATATTTTTTTAATCTACTACAACTTGAAGCATGCAGGAATTAAAAAGTCATTCAATAAACAGATTGAATACAATTTAAAAAGGAGAAAATTACCTAATTTGTCCTCATGACTTCCCAGGCGTTTTGGTAGGCACACCCCGTGAAGTAAAGGCGCATCTTGCATTTTTTCCCGCCAAGATTTGATAGTTTTGTATGAAACATAAAATGTCGTAATTAGGGTGCGACTGAAATGGGCACCACATTCTACTCGTTGGCCCCAAGTTTCAAAACTTTGGCATTTAAGGGAGTACTTATGACACCCCGCCCCTCAACGCAACCCAACAGACCTCCGTGGTGCAGTGGTTGGTGCTTTGTCCTCTCAACCGCACGTCCCGGGTTCGAATCCCGCTGGTTCTGCTGCCAGTGTGTTCACTACTGGATATCAAACGACGACGAGTGAACACACAATTACAATGACGGGGTCGTATTCAGTTATGACAGTAACAATGCTGTCACGAAACGCTTAATACGACCCGGACGAGAACACAGGTACGACGTAAGGACAGACATAACATCGACAACCAAGTCAATGTCCACAGCTTTTGATAACCAGTTGTGGTACACTGGCGGGATATCAAAGGCCGTGGCCGTCTTGATATAATGTCTTGCACTGGATGCTCTCGGAAAGTTAAACCTTGCTATGCTATGACATGCTATGTCTATCAAAATCTATTGTTGGTATCCGCCCATGCAGGGGTGTCTGTAAATGTAAACCCCTTATTAAGGAAAGCCCAAAGAAATCTGTCTGATGGGGAATTTGGTGAGGAATTAAAAGGACAACATAAGGAAGTTGCAGCATTTAAAATTTGAGATAAGTCGGTAAATCTGGTGTAAATGACCCTCCTGCCGCGCCCCATGAAATTATACAAATCATACTGGATTTATTTAACTGTCGAGAACGAGTTGAAACTAAACTATGTTGCTCTTTCCATTTTGAATTCTAATTATAAATACATGCCTAAAGGTTACAATAATTACATACACGAAAACATATGCAATACGTGTTTGTATGTGTAATTCTCCTCTATCCAACGAGCTATACCATACTCATGACTGTTTTGCTCTATGACTAATCAGGGACTGTTGTGTACAAAAATTAAATGTTTGTACATCATATCACATCGTCTGCTCTTTGTTTCTTATGGCATAATCTGACTAGCTTGGGAGTGTGTGTGGGTAGGGGGGGGGGAGGGGGTAAAAGATTATAATAGTTTTGTTTCAATCTCCATAACACGTTCTACAGCTCAATAATGATAATTTTCCGAAATGACGATATTATCTCAAATATGCGTAAAGTCTGAAATTAATCATGTCTGTACTAAAGAAAGAGAAACGTTATGATAAAAAAAATTAAGTAAAAAAAAAAAAATGCATGTAGAATCAGAGACTTGCCGATCTATAGGCAACTCCCTTCTGGTAGATCCTTTTTTACCTCCCTTGAATATACAAACGAAACAGATTTGTTATTTACAAATGGTTAGGAAACGCAAGAAGAAATGACGTCACAGGATCAGACCTGTCAAGTGTTGGAATTGAAATTAATTGAATTATGATCAAATTTATGTCGCATTGTAATTTCATGTAATAATTCATTCACCTGTTTTATCATGTTGCTTCCATAAAATAACTATAGAAGTTTGGAAACCTTAGACTGTGATGCCAATTAAGACTCAAGTCATTCAAAAACATATATATGAATTTATGTTTGTCCTTTATACTCCCAACTTCAGGTCTACTCTACCCTCTCCATCTCTGATCTCTTCAAGAAAAATCACTCCTCCAATATCATAACTTTCTTCCGTAATAGCAACTTATTCCACTTGATCTAATCCTCACCCACTCTCCTCTTATTTTTTGTTGTTCTCATATTTTATTTTATTTATTTTCTCCTCTCTACCTTCCCTACCTCTCTAAGCAACATGTTTGTTTGTGAACTTCATTTGGTTTTATTGAAGCTAACCTTTCTATGACAAAATTTTGTTGTCGCTGATCAATCACCACTGATAAAACTTAAACGATATTGTCGTTTTAATGCTTTTTAAGTACCCCTTGATGCATGATTTAAACAGGGAGTTGCAACTGCGCACGATCTTATAATGTGTTTTTTTTTTTTAGCTCAACATCCCTTTAAGGGATTTAAGAGCCAGTTTCTCGACCGGATACATTCGGATTTTTGCAGCGTTTATCATCTTTTGGGTATTTTGCTGTGTTGCTATGTTTTGTATTACATAGATCGATATGTTGATGCAATAACAGTGCAAAATGTAACTTAGTTTTAACGACTTTTGCATTCCAAAACTCGCTAAAAATGTTTCAAAATACTCGGATTTCGCTCGGCGCTGTCTCGGGTGAATTTAGCATATATAATAACTTTGGTTCGGGAAATACTACCGAATACCTCCGATGGAAAGCGAACTCTGCTTTCAATGGTTCGAGCTTTAAACTACAGTTGGACACATATCTGCATATAGCCAAATTGAAGTAGTTGAAAGCTCGTTTGGGCTCTAAACTTGGAGTTAAAAACTATTAAATGGGGCCTACCCTGAATACGCTATCCTATCATACATATACCGCAATTAAGGCTATAAATTCACTAAAGTGTAAAGTCCACTCGACATTACACGCGAGCTGGCCTGCAGTAATATTATCCACAATAACTTGCCTACCAATGGGCCTGTGGGGATTTTGGCCTCTGCAGCACTGTCGGAACCAGTCTTATACCCACCCCTAAAACATATATTGAGCTACTACATCATTGATGTTCTAGCATCACAACCTGTGGCGCCGCCAGGGTCTTGATATGGGATACGCAAACCTTTTCAGCGGGAAACCGCGCATGTTCCAAGATTAAGATGCCCCAAAAAGACTGAATATGTGCAATACACAGCTTTAAAAAAACGAAATAAGGATGATTACAAACGATCTGGTATATCAGCATACAATTTTGCAATGATACAGATTACCCCCACCCATCCCCCACCCTTTATCTATTAAAAAAATGTCAAAAATAGCCATTTTGGACAAAATATATTTGTTGACATTTCAAACATTGCCACCCCCTCCCCTCCCTTCGTGACGGCGCCACCGATCACAACGGTATTATAGCTCCCGCTTGCATTTTCCAAAAATAAAATAAACATCAAATATGTATTTCTTTCCTACTCGAATTAAGTTCACACCAATAAAAACAGGCTTGTAACAACCCCAAAATATATGTTGAGCTACTACATCATTGATGTTCTAATTTTGTCTACCTACTGTGGTGTAGCGGTTATAATACAGGTCTACAGACCACGAGACACTGCGTTCAAGCCTGGGTTGGGTAGACACGCCATTGTACCACAACTGGTTATTAAAGGCCGTGGACATTGACTTAGTTGTCGATGTTATGTCTGTCCGTGCGTCGTACCGCCCGGGTCGTATTAAGCGTGTCGTGATAGCATTGTTACTAGGGAGCTTTAGATTTCACGACGCGGAGTAGTGCGACGGAAAGTTAACCGACAATGTACGTCGTCGTACTGCCTTCCCCGTCCTGTTGGTTTTGCGCTTTAGATTTTTACGACGGGGAAAATGACAGTCATGTGATCAGTCATGTGATTACACTCGGTTACATATTTAAGTAGCAATGTTTGATCGTTTATCTACCTACTGTGGTGTAGCGGTTATCATACCTGTCTACAGACCACGAGGCCCCGGGTTCAATCCTGGGGTGGGTAGACACGCCAGTGCACTACAACTGGTTATCAAAGGCCGTGGACATTGACTTGGCTGTCGATGTTATGTCTGTCCGTACGTCGTACCTGTGTTCTCGTCCGGGTCGTATTAAGCGTTTCGTGATAGCGTTTGTACTATCATAACCGAATACGCAGGCGACGACCCCGTCATTGTAATTGTGTGTTCAACTCTCTCTCTCTCGTAGCAGACGACGCTCCAATTATAAATACTTTTGGAAAAGCGAATCTTCATCAAATTCGTGAAGGAAAAGAAAAAGTCACGCACTTCGATAGGATCAACTTCTTTACAAGTAGCCCGAAGTTCATACACTATATGATAAACATATGTAAAAATTTCCCAGATATACTAGTAGAACGTAAAATATCGGCGCGCTAATGATGAAAATGCAAATACTTTATAACTCTTTACTTTAAACTTTAATTTTCAAAATAAAACAGACAAAATTTGAGTCAAATATTCATTTGATGCGCAAAAAACTAGCAATTGCTCAATTATGTTAAAAATGCAGATTGGTATGACAACATATGACATCACCCGCTATCCCAAATAGCCGTTTTCATCACAACGTGAAAACACCCTGACACCCGGTGTAAAATTTCAAGGATAACGAGAAGGTGAAGTATTCGCATGCGCAGAACGTCGATAGTGACGTCATTTCGTTGTAGCGAAGTCCGCGTCGTGAAATCTAAAGCTCCCTATTATCATAACCGGATACGCAGGCGACGACACCGTCATTGTAATCGTGTGTTCACTCGTCGCTATAATGTGTTTTCAACATTTTGATTGCGGAAATTGCACAAGGAGTTACCACAAGGAGATACCCTAAGGACTAGTACTTCTTTGCGTTCCTAGTCTCCTTTCTTAAAACCAAAGAGCCGTGCGGAAGCTCTTTGTTAAAACCTATTTACATCTCGTCAAGTTCAACATAGAGTTAATTTTACCTCTCCTTAATTTTACTATGGAAATCTAAAGTGCCACTAATTTTACCTGCTAGAAGCAGAAATGTAATTCGACAGCACTTTATGTTCATGTTTAAGAAAACAATGTCCTTTAGGATTTTGAAATAAGATCAAGGAAAATATTTTGTCTCTTAATATTAAGGAGGTCAAACTTCTCGCAAGGACAAAATTCGCCACGCTGTTGTCAAAGAATCCTTAAAGGGATATCTTTGCTCTGGTAGACCATGGAGCTATGGATGGGTATATGGAAGTATTGATTCATGGATGCTACATTTACCTTATTCGGAACAGTTACACATATGGTTTTCAATTGATTTATTTCAGTTCTTTTATCAGGGTTGCCTGCTCAGTCCGACGACTGGTCTTACACAGGACTCATGAGCAATAAAACACCACATATGAGTCTTAAATATGAAAAGAAATATAAAACAATAAATATAATAAGATATATAAATGGCATGAAATGTATGACGTACATATTAACAAGATTTGAAATAATAATAACAATAAATATGTGATGTGTGTGTGTGTGGAAGGAGGGGCTGGGGGGGGGGGGGCGGGGGCTTATGGCCTGTTATCCAAAAAGTGGGGAGACAAAGAGGACAATTTTTCCCAAAGTGTAACTGAATTTTTAAAATTTTGCTGAAAAGTGGGAGGGGAACGTGTCCCACTGTCCCTGGGAATTACAGCTTTGTACGCATTTAATCATAATATAAAAATGAAAATAAAAATATTCGACCTTTTGTTGTATTCAAGTGGGAACTCATTGACCCTTTTGTCAGCGATATGGAATACAAATACACTTTATTTTAGTTCCTGCTTTTCAATGCGTAAATAGGGGTCTAATTGCTTTAACGTAATAGACGATTGTGTTATTTGGTAAAAACTGGGGCTGAGTGATTACACACTTCATGGGCGGGATTTGCCCACTGGAAGTTGGGGGAAGGGGAGTAAAAATGTAGAAGGAGACTACAAAATTATGCTAAGACGCAACAAATTACTATACAAAAGATACAAATTCTGAAAAAAGCGGTGGGGGGAGTTCACCCTCCCCTCAAATCCCGCCTATGCACAAGTTTATAGCAAATGGACCAATGAATTCAGTTAAACTAAAAGACATATTAAGCTTTATTAAGTCTTTTTCGACGAGTTGAGGGGTATCAGCAGGGAGGGGAGGTAATTGTATAGCCATTTTACGAAATTAGTCATGCGCTGATCCAGGAATTTCAGTTCTGACCATCTTTTGTTCTGTTGTGCATGAGGTTACTACTCTTTGTGCAAAACTTGCAAAGACATTATTCTTTTCACACTCTGTCTAGCTCTAGACTTACATGTAGATATCAACCATAATTTCAATTAGAATGGGAACTTTGAGCAAAAAGAGACTAAACGCGAAGGGTATATGTGGTCTTAAAAGGGGGAGGGGCGCACCTCCTGGATCCAAATATACAAGAATGTAAAATTTTGAATTGTGAATATTTCAGTTGTCAAGAATTGAATTCTCCTTCCCCACCCCATCTCTGTCTACATTATTTTTCCACCCATACACCTCCTCTCTCGATCCCAGCTTTCTGGCTTTTAGTTCTCTGTTTCTCTCGATCTCCCCTGTTTACTCTCCTTCCTACCTGTGGAATGATCTAACCTCTCAGGCACAATTTGACCCTTACTGTTGTGGTGCCGTTAAACTCTCATCAAACAAACAAACAAGAATTGATATTAAAGAATATTTTTTACTGTTATTTGTAAAATACTTTATGATAAATGGTTAGTGAATTATGGGAGACAAAGACTGTTGGGGTGGGTGGTGGTGGTGTTTGTCTGTGTGTGAGGGGGCATTTAGTCTTTTACACTGTTTACTTTCAGTAATGAACTGTTTTTGTCTATTTGAAGAGGTAAGATTTTCTGATTCTATACCACCAAATTATGGAGAACAGATTTGTCATAACTTTGTATGACCAATTTCCAACCTTTCAACTAAAGCCAATTTTAAGATATTGTACCCATTTTGTTCCCAAGCCTAAAATAGGGTCTGGAATGCGAAGTGGAGACCCATTTCACTGTATTCCACATTGTTACGAGTCATAGTTGGCTGTATAAGAGGGGCAAGACATATGATTGTGGGCAACAAATGAACATATTTTTAATTCAGTACAAAAACAATGATTATGGGGGATTGGGGGAAAATAAACAATGGTTATGAACAGTGGCGTAGCCAGCATTAAAAAAATGAGGGGGGTCCGAGAAGGTTCTATACCCCCTCCCATGACGAGGTGTTCAAATTTAATTCACTTCTGTGGGAAATTTTGTGTTTTTTTTTAAAGCAAAAAATGATATAAAAAGCAAAGTTCATCTCAATTTTGGACAATTTCTTCGAAAACTTGTGTGTGTGGGGGGGGGGGGCGGACCCATGGCTATGCCACTGGTTATGAAGGAAATAAAAGCCTTGTCCGTATGGCGAGCCGCTCATGTATTGAGTAACGACTTCATCACCTCCGCCAAAATATGGAAAATGTTATCCCCGACAAACAGGCGACAGCTGTTCTGCTTCGCATAGCAACACCTGCGGAGGCCTATTTTGTAAACGAAAAAATTGAAACAACACAAATTTATTAACATGCGCAAAATTGTACAATGCTTGAAAATTGTAAATATGATGGCCTATGCAGAAAAACAATTACATGCTATATCTCTTTGACAAAAATAATTGAGTAAATTCAACTCCATGGAGACAAAAAAACAACGCAGCATGGTATCGGGTGTAGAAAGTCGTATAGGGTTTTGTGTATTGATTCACGTGTAATTATGTGTGTAGCAGTTCTTGCGCTGTCACTGAATTGGAAAGCTTACTACATTCGTTAGTTTTGACGAGAAACTAAAATTTTCGTTGTCGCATGTTAAATATACTGACGCTTTGTAATTTTACCACTAATATGGGTTTCATATCAGTTATTTTAAGCAAGAATTTAGTTGTTCATTTAATTGTGTCCATTCGTATGGAAACTGATTATTTTTGCCTCGTTACTAATACCACTAGAAAGTGTCAATTTGGGGTGGGTGTCGTCGTGGGCTAATGACATCTCTTCCAGTGGCGTAGGAAGCAGGGGGCAGGGGGAGGACCCTGACGGGGTTTTACTTTCCTGGATACAAAATTCGTAAAGAATGATAATCCAAAAGCTGGTTAAAATTTTCCGAAAATTGACCAGAATTTCTCGAAAAATGGCAAAATTTTCCAGAATACTGACCAAAATTTCCCGAAGCCTGGCCAAAATTTTCTGAAAACTGGCAAAAATCTCCTGAAAATAAATGGAAATATTTCTGAAAATTAAAAAATCTCCCGGAAATGGAAGAAAATTGACGGGGATTTTCTGAAAATAAGGAAATCTCCCGAAAATGGATGAATATTGATGGGGATACTTGATTAGCAGCAACTGTTTGATTGAATTTTGTTTATTTACCAGTGCACGTTTTCTACTTGTCACCGGGAAATTTTTTGTGACCCTTCCTACTGCTGCTTCTTCATTATAAAAATCATAAAAGTATGTAACCCCACATCATTCGATTGGCGAATAAATGAGTAAGCCCACATCCATGCGTAAAAGAAGAGACGCTAAAAGCATGCGGCTTTGGAATAAAATTTAACCAATTCTTACTCATTTTCAAGTGATGCATATTATGTCGGTTAAGAAACAACCAAACAAGGAACCTTGTATTCAGAAAAGCCTCTCTTACTATGCTTAATTGCACACGAACAATAAGGTATTTGGCTCACTCAGCTTGCCAAGGCTATGGACGAATCCATTACATTTTAGGGGTGACGATTGTGGATGAAGTAATTTGTACAATTTTCCACCCATTTTTTACGGTGCCAAACATACAACAACAACAAAATCAAACCAGAAAATTATATAAATTAATAAGGAATGATAAGAACGGATTTTCAAAACGAATTTTGACATATTCAAGGTTTAATATGGAACGATGTTTTAAATTTGAGACAATCCCTGATGCCGTGTGCAGCCAAGCTTGAAAATTCAATAGCAATGTTTGCCTTAACAAATCGAAAATAGTCTGCCGTCTGAACCCTTAACCACACCTATTCATGCGTGTAAAATGGTATGTAACAATTGTGCCCGTTGGTAATTGACTCAGATCAATTGAAACTTGTAATTCTGCGGGTTTTCTTAAAACCTAAAACCATACAAAGAGCTTCCAGGTTGTTGTCGAAAACCGTGCAAATATGTAAGTAAAATGCTTACAAATTGCATCTGATAATGAAATGGTATGTTAATCTGTTTTAAAGGAATGTTTCCATGGATTTTCACTATCTTGATATGTTATTTCGTTTAGAAGTTACGAAATTTTAAAAGTTTTTTGGAATTTGGACAAAAGTGACTGATTGCCAACATCTGTGATGTCAAAGAGACAATTACAAAACGTCTTTTGTATTTCTTTAAAAATGATTTGGATTTTATTCCCATTGAAAATATGATGTACACCAAGTAAAAAACAAAATGTTTTTTTTTGTAAATTCCACCTTATCTCTATAACAACCTAAAAATGCTGTTCGATAATGTAAAAAAAAAATGAAATGAAATGTATAAGAAATACATAAGAACTGTGCTGGAATTGCCTTGATGACATCCCCAGGCTAAATGACATATACTGTACGAGGTGTTTTTAAGAACATTTTTCTACTCTTTAAATTGTTATAACTTCTAAACGGAATAAGATATTAACATTTGTTTCTAAAAATGTTCTCTTTTATATATGAAAATCCATGGGAATATTCCTTTAAAGGTCTAGTAGAGTAGCCTTTTAAATATTGACAATTTGAGTATACGGTAAAGGCTTAAAAACTAATCATAGTTTGCTGCACCCTTTAAAGGTTCTATGGACAGTTACAAAAGTTTACTTTCTGTTCAAACACGTAACGAAAAGAGCGTTACATTATGGGCTTGATAGTTTAATAATTTTAAAAATATCATGTGTAGTTTTCAAGTTATGAATAATCAGTTAATAAATTGTTTTATTATATTGAAAAAAATGTGATGTATGAACAGGAAAAACGCTGTTTTTCTTCCTATTCCCCCCCCCTTAATTTCATACCTTGAAAATGTTCAAAATGCCTTCACCAGATTGAGGTTGGTCAAGGGGGTATGGTAAAGATCAAATCCTTTTCATTATCTTCTTTTTTTTTTCTTCAAAAAGAAATGGCAGGGGGTTACAAAAACATGGATTTACATTGAAATGGTGCATATTTGCCCAAAAATCTTCTAAAAGCTGTAAAATGGCCAAGTTTTAATCGATTTTGATAAAATTTGTGCATTCTTCATGTTTTTATATAATGAGATAATGCTGCCTCCACCTGTCCAAATCATAAACCTTGAAAGGATATGACAAGACAATGAAAGGAATATTCCCATGATTTTTTCATTTATACAATAGAGGGCTAAAATTGGAGATAAATTGGTAGGGAAAACAAAGTTGATATCTTATTCCGTTTGAGTTTATTGCACTTTTAAGATTGCGCCTTTGTGTTAAAGATTAACCCTGTAGTGTAGTGTGGTGATATGATTGCAGGTACAAGATAATTAAATGAAAATTTATTTTTATCTTGGAAATAGTCAACAGTAAGGCTTCTGATTTTGTTTTCCCCCAGCAAGAAAGTCTAGCTACGCCCCTTCCCCCGGGGGAGGGAGTTCTACTCAAACGACATGGATATAGGCTTATCGAGGCAGAAACCCCCACAATGCACATACACATACATACTTTACAACAGACTTTACATGAAGGTATTAATATTTGGTCGTTTGGTTTTTTTAGTCGATGAAGTCCGGCCTTCATATAAATGCCATGATACGGAGTTACTAACTGAACATAAATCGTAGACCTCTAGCTTTGCTGTTTCACAGGGGCGGTCCGCCTGTCCCTCCGTGGGTCCGCTCTATCCCCTGGGGGTCCTCGCTGTCCCCTGGGGTCCTCCCTGTCCCCTGGTGGTCAGCTCTGCCCCTCATGAGAAAAAATATGGATACTTTTTTTTTTTTTTAAATTTAACTTAATAATCATAATTAACCTCATGAATGAAATACCTTACATGGATACAGAACACAGAACGATAGCATAGTAAGCAATTGTCCTGTTTGGCTAATGGCTGGTCCTATCAATTAGAATAGTTTTATTCTGAGGTATGATTATAGCTAAAATCCCAGAGCTTCTTCATCAAGGGATTAAGCCTTAAGTGGGCTCCTGGACTCCACGCCGAAAACACGCAGCGCTTATGCGTGCGCATTAATGTGCCCCTCAACAAGTCTAGCACCCTACCCTTTTAAAATCAAGCTAGGGTCTGTAAATTAATGATAGGTTAACTGAACAGCTGATTTCCATCCGTTCAAACTCAAAGCAGCAGAGAAAGGTTGGGGCTCTTGTTGGACCCTGTGATTCCGACCGTCACTGTTCTCGGTTGTAACCAAGTCTATTTGGTCTTTTTTCAGGTGTATTTTACGGACGCTACACAGAAGCAGACGAAGAATACAAGCGAATTGTTGACGATGCCGAAAACTATGTTACTCCCAGCATCCGAGTAACCGATTTCTTCTCGGAAATAAATGCGGACGGCTCAAAGGCATTTTACACAAATGTCTTTCAAGCTTTGAGAGTTGGTATGTACCACCTTTTTGGCACTTCAACCACAAAAACGATAGCTACGATAATATGGTAGTGTTGGGAAGGTATCGTAGGGCGGGAACTTGGAAGGGATAACAGGGTGGGAAGGAAATCCACTTTAATCCAAATTCTTATCTTTTGTATGGCATTTTTTATATCTTGGTTTTCTCCACTGTTCCTGTAGACCAATTTGATTTTGTGCCCCCCACACTTTCGGTAAGTGGATTCCGATCATGACTTGGCTCAGTCCAAACTGTGTGGATAGGTTTAGCTTGCTAAATGGGGCTTGTGATTATATTAGGTCCGCGTTCAATCGACTATGGACCCAGTAAACAGCAAAGTAATACATAAATTATAAATGGTAAGTTATTCTAAAACTGCCCAATGGCATTATTGTCCATATATTTGTAATTTACCTGTCTGTATAGTGGACGAATATGAAGTTGATTTATCCCGTGTTTTTATATTTCACAGGTGTTTGCAGTCGGATATCCAGCAGCAACCTCAAAGCTGCCGTTGTGCCAAACGACATCTGCGTGCCATGCCAAAATATAGGTGGTGTCGTTGGAAACGCCATCAACCCTGTCGTCAATACAGACCTTACGGCTAACACAAATGCTTTCAGACTGTACCCAGACAGGGTGGACTTGGTGGAATTATTTACTTCTCTCATTAACTACACGAAGTGGAGAGATTTTATCATTCTTTACGATCATATTGGAGGTTAGTTTTAAAGTATAGACTTGTAAGTTGCTATTATAGAAGGATATGTGAAAGCTCTTTGTTTTCGGTAAGTAAATTCCGACTAAGGCTTGGCTTAGTCCACCCACATTTTGATTACAGAAATTGGTGTGGAGAGGTCCAGGGCCCTAGAGCATCCCGGTCGGGTAACACAAATGCTTTCAAGTGTACCCAGATAGGACGGACTTGGTCGAATAATTTACTTCTCTTGTTAACTTCGTGGGGAGGGGGGGGGGGAGTCGTGTGGGAAGTCGTGGAAGGGGGAGTCGTGGGATCGAAGACGCGGTAGGTGTCCAGGGGACGGAGCCACCGGAAGCTCTCGAAAAATTGATATTTCAAGGGCAAAGAAAGTATGTCATAACGCATAGTAAGAAGGTGTATTATTCAAGTCAAAATTCATGTCAAAGAGAGCTATAATACACCATATACAAAACACAAAATCGTGAAAACACATAATGTGGAAATATGATGTTTTATTGTTTACGTTTTTACATGGTTAGGTTTATCGTCACTCTTTGAAAAATATGGGTTGTCGAAAAGAAAGGTTTTCAATAATTTACTACAAACTTGTGTAAATGTTGTCAAACTGTTAAAATGTGCCTGTTCTGTATCACGTGCACTCCGACATCCACCTCCCCCTCTCTCTCTATCCCCCCTCTCTATCTCCCCTCTCTCTATACCCCTCTCTCTATACCCCTCTCTCTATACCCCAGCTCTCTATACCCCCGCTCTCTATACCCCCTCTCTCTATCCCCCTCTCTATCCCCCTCTCTCTCTATCCCCTCTCTCTATACCCCTCTCTCTCTATACCCCTCTCTCTATACCCCTCTCTCTATACCCCAGCTCTCTATACCCCAGCTCTCTATACCCCCTCTCTCTATCCCCTCTCTCTCTCTATCCCCATCTCTCTCTCTATCCTCCTCTCTCTATTCCCCTCTCTCTATTCCCCTCTTTCTATCCCCCTCTCTCTACCCCCCCTCTCTCTATCCCCTCTCTCTATCCTCCTCTCTCTATCCCCTCTCTCTATCCCCTCTCTCTATTCCCCTCTCTCTATTCCCCTCTCTCTATTCCTCTCTCTCTATCCCTCTCTCTCTATCCCCTCTCTCTATCCCCTCTCTCTATCCCCTCTCTGTGTTTAAAATATTATTACCGAAGAACCTTTTCTGAGAAAGTGCCCTTTTGAAATCTAATAACATAATAAGCACCTGGAATGTCAAAGCTTGTTGAACCGACAGCACCAATCTGAACCGACGGATTAAAATATGAAGTGACGGATTATAATATTAGGGGGGGGGGGGGAGGGGGGCGATCGCCTTCCCTCCCCACTCGTCCCCTCTAGCTACGCCACTGGCTGTGACCCGTGGTAAGGGGTGTTGTGTCACCAACATAAATCAAATACATTTTAGACACTCCAAGTTTTCAAGTGGGATTTATTATTTCCGTAGAATGGGAAGACTTTTCACTTTCCTGTAACACCACCACTGTGTAGGATTACAGCATAACACATGATTTCCCATTTCTGCCAATCACAGCTCAAAGAGTTGCAGAGGCACTCATGTCAAAATCAGAGGTTCATAATTGGACAGTCACCCCTTACCAAGTGGGAGACCTGAAAGTGCTTAAGCGGACCCTGGACAGTCACCGCGTGAAGAACATCTTACTCTTCTGTGAGTTCGAAGAAATTGCTCTCGATGTTGTGCAGATGGCGATCGAGGAGGGGCTTATGAGGGATGAATTTCATTGGATGCTTGGAAATATTGTGAGTATGCGTGATCTAATCTATCTCCTATTTATGTAAATCTACCAACTCATTTCATCAACAACACTGGAAAACCAGTGGCATAGGTATAGGGGGCCAGCCCCCAAATTGAATTCTATGTTGTGAAGAAGTATATACACGGCTAAGTTTGCATTATGATAAGAAAATACAAATTTCGTAACCTTGCTACGCTACTGCCCTAAACTTCTCTCTTACAAACGAATCCGTATGCTTCCAACATCGTAACTTCCGTGCTACCCCACTAACACGAATAACTCAGACCGTCCGCCAATCCAACAAAACTTATTATTATGGACTGAAAGTTTCTTGTAGAAATCTGGGTTTGAAGTTGTTAGTTTTTACTTACTTTAGCGTGAAGGTATGATATCAGGGGCCGATATGGGGACTGCGGAGCCTGCAGTGCAAGTTCGTCACCACAGCTCAAGAAAAGTGACATAAAATCAGTGGCGTAGCCAGCATTAAAAAAAGTGAGAGGTCCGAGAAGGTCCTAAATTCCACTCCCAAGGCGAAGAATTCAATTTTTAAAAGCAAATATTTTTATTTAAAATCCCAAGATTGTCCCAATTTTTAAAGATTATCTCGAAAAAGTGGGAGGAGGCTCTTCCCCCTCCCCACACGTGGCTATGCTACTGCATAGAGTCACTCAAATACGCGAAAAATGTGAAGCTATGGTGGCTTACCGAGAATGACAAAGCACGTGACCTCCTAGTGAGATAACATCTCCCTCTGTATGCCCTACACGCTACGCACTACATGCAATATACAGTATGTATTCGCAGTCATGTAATGGCTATAGCGTATACTACGGTCAGATGTTTATCTGACTAGTGACCTCCAGGCTCCAGCATTGGCGTATTGGCGTAGCCAACATCACAATTTCCCTTTAGCTCAGGGGCCATTTCCTTTTTGTCCTATGCCTACACCTCTTAATTGAAATGTAATGACCTCGAAATTGAAGCGATGAACGCATCTACGTTTTCTTATGCAAACCCTGTGTTTTTTCTATCAAACATACCCTCTCACAGCTCCGTTTCAGTTGCAAGTAAACCAAACAAAAATTCCATTGTTCTGTGCGAAGTAAAATTGTGCGTGTTTCTAAACGACGCGTATTTTGCTGTGCGCTCAAGCTAGTTGGTTTGTTACCTTGAATTTACACGTTCCTGGGAGTTTGTTCTTATCTCCAACTAGGTCATTTAGACATAAGGTCAAATATTCCAGCTTGGAATAATGTAGGGAATTTCAAAATAAACCAACTACCAAAAAAATCCTATCATAAAATCTTATTCCATTCTCAATTATCCAAGTTTGAAGCCGTTACATAGGCCTAGACGCTGTCTAATCTTTTGTTGAAATGCTGACATAATCATTTTGCCCAATGTGCTAGCATACCTAATGTTTTTCTTTAGAATTCTCTTCAAAATTCTCTTCAAAATTTTCTTTCCACAATGCTTTGACATGAAGTTGTATTCATTAATGCTGTATACAAATAAACATTCATAGACCCATACAAAGGAAAATTATTTCTTAAAAGATGAAAAAATTGAAATAGATCATGAAGAAATAAGGGGCCTAAGTTAATATTCTAATCGGTACTGGGCGTATGACATCATTTTTAGAGGGCGTATGAACAAAATGGCCGCTCCAAGGTAAGTTTATAGTGATATAATTAATGTTTTGATAAGTTAAAATGATTATTTCTATCATTTTAAATGCAGAAAAATTCAGGCTTTATGTCCATTTCAAATTAAGTTACATCGCTGGCACCATTAAGCAGACTGTCGACGTGCCCCTAAACACTATCAAATCAAACCAGGGAGTTGATCAAACCAAGATCAAGGGGTAGAAGTCATTTGCGTCAGTAAAGTGCAGTCTTGTTCTACTCAAATTGTTATGCTTTCCCTCTACTTAAATGTATTTTCTTCATGTTTTCTACCACAGAATCTCCCGCTTGTATACTCACAAATCGACAAAATCAGAATTGGAAGAGCGTACGTTACGCGTTTGGCGCTCGATTTTCGCGGCACAACTGGGCGTTTTACCACGCAGAAGGCCGAGCCTCTTGATGAGTGGCCATTTAGACTAAGGGCAACATACGACGCTATTCTGACCATCAACGAGGCTTTTAAAAGCTACCGTAGTAAAAATAACCAAAGAAATCCAACGTACATCACCAGATGCTCACCAGCTGAAAACGGCGACGTTAGTCCATTGATTGAAGAACTCAAAACTGTACGTTATTACTTATATGTCTATTAAAGTAATGCTACCGTAAAAGAATATTCCCATAAATTTTCATTTTTTTTATATATGATAGAGAAATTGTTTAGAAACAAAGTGGTGAACTTAGTATCTTATTCCGTTTACAAGTTACAAAATTTTAAAGTATTTTTAAATTTGGACAAAAGTGACTGATTGGCAGCATCTGTGATGTCATAGAGACAATGCCAACAAAACCGTCGTTTGTATTTTCTCATTGAAAATGTGATGTACACCAAGAAAAAACAAACTCTTTTCTTGGAAATTATATATTTCACCCAATCCCTACTATAATGATCCAAACAAAGATGCTGTTCGATAATGTTAAAAAAAGTGTGATTAAATTAACAAAAAAAACATAAGAACTGTGCAGGAATTGCCTTGATGACATCACCAAGCTGAAGGACATATACTGTACAAGGTGTTTTTAAGAACATTTTTCTACTGTGTAAATTATTATAAACTTCTGAACGGAATAAGTTGTTATCACAATTTTTCACCACTTTGTTTTTACAAATTTTTTCTATCACATATGAAAAAATAAACATCCATGGGAATATTTTAAGGTATCTCTTATTAGAATATATAATGGTCCATACACACAAAAAAAAAAATCAAAATCGTTTAAGAATTGGCCATATACAAATTCAATCAAGGATTCAATATTACATAAACAGTTTAAAAACTTCAAAAATATTTGGACAATTTACATGCACAATAGAAAGAGCTTTAAATTCAAGTTATAGCTACCCAAAGTTTAAATAGTCTTTAATTTATGCAAAAGCCTTAATGTAAGGAAAAGAGGACAGCTCATAATTCGTAACGCAATTTCTGTCATAAATTTCAGTCACTGAAAGTCATCAGATTGTTGGTTTCTTGCTTAGGTTAAGGGTATGATGGAGATTTAAAACTTCTTCGTCAAATTCATCCGCTCCTATTCAAATAACAATGGTGGAGGATTGAAAAACAGTAGGTTAACATAAGGAAATTCATAGGTTGTCTTATTATGATGTCACAAAATCTAAATATAATTTGCATTTTTTATTATACTAAGTCCTTATAATTCAAATGCCGTAAAATGGTCAATTTGCAACTGATTTTGATGAAACCTTTTGCTATTTTCTTGGTTTGTAGCCTATTTTCATGGGTTATAGCCTATTTTAATGGGTTATAGCCTATTTTCCTGGTTATAGCCTATTTTCATGGGTTATATCCTATTTTCATGGTTTATAGCCTATTTTCATGGGTTATAGCCTATTTTCATGGTGTATAGCCTATTTTCCTGGTGTACAGCCTATTTTTATGGTTTGTAGCATATTTTTATGGTTTATAGCCTATTTTCATGGGTTATAGCCCATTTGTATGGGTTATAGCCTATTTTCATGGTTTATAGCTCATTTTCATGGGTTATAGCATATTTTCTTTTAATTAAGCTCAAGTCATTGCTACCTGTGCATGGATCTTTAAAGAGAAATATCAAAATTTGATTTCAAATGACATACATTACAAGTATTGTCTACCAATGATCTTGGAAATTTGATTAGCAATAATTCTGGAACTAATTAGCATTTTATGTTCTGCTACCTCACCTAATCAAAAGACAGGATGCCAGAATTGAACAAATATCCATTATATTTGAGAAGTTGACCATTGTGCAAGAATATCAATATTTACTGAAAATTCACAACATATTTAATACATATGAAAAGAAATTCGATCATATATCTGTGCTTGTCCCTATGTATTGTGAACAAGTCACTTGGTGTAAAACTAAACTCGTTAAGCTTCGTCATACTCAGAAAAACAATATCTAGAAATAGACTTGAGTTTCTTGAAAATGAAGCAATTGTTCAAAACCAAGAAAAAACATGACAATTGTGTGAAATATTTCTGAAAACATGCTTCACATATTCTTCATATAAATGTTGGTGTGGAAGGGCATCTCATCTTTAAATGACGTAGACATAGTTGGGAAGTTAACCTTTTCTTTAATCTCTTTTATTCTTGTTTTGTATTGATTAGAAATGATTATTTGAAATTTTGTATGAATGTGTGTTTCAGTTTCCATTCCCTCAGACAAGGAAATTGAGTATAAATGAATAAATTGACTACCTGACTTTATAATCTCTCTTACTCTAGGTCAATTTTGAGGGTATGACCGGGCCAATTTCTTTCGACAGTACAGGCAAGAGAGTGAACTACACCATCAACGTGTACATGGGCAAAGGTCTCACGGTCTACTTTCATTCAGATTTGAGGGTGAGATTTTGTGACTTTCAAACACCTTTTCTATCTGGCTTGAAATCAATAGATATACCCTTATAAGAACGAGAATATTATTCCGCTGGATCTCAAGCCTACATGATAACAACCCCCGGGCCCTGATAGGTTAGCTATGTAGGGAATTCAGGAAGGCAAATGCCCATATTTCTCCAACACTCAAACAAATCCCAGTCACAAGTGGAGTAAATGCACTGGTGGGGAAACATGTTTGCCTACAATGGTACTGTTCATTGCAAAATCTCTTATTAACAGAGTTTGGAGGTTTACTGGGTGCTTTCCCTTAAATATTACAAAATGTTTATCTTTATTACTCCCAATTTTACCTCAACAGGGACACCGGAACAGTGGCGGCGCTATGGGCATGCCCCTATGAGATCACCTTTCCCCCACTTGCCCATCCCCCACTTGCCCATCCCCCACTTGCCCATCCCCCACATGCCCATCCCCTCCACTTGCCCATCCCTTCCCACTTGCCCATCCCTTCCCCACTTGCCCATTCCTTCCCCACTTGCCCATTCCTTCCCCACTTGCCCATTCCTTCCCCACTTGCTCATCCCTTCCCCACTTGCCCATCCTTTCCCCGCTTGCCCATCCCTTCCCCACTTGCCCATCCCTTCCCCACTTGCCCATCCCTTCCCCACTTGCCCATCCCTTCCCCACTTGCCCACCCCTTCCCCACTTGCCCATCCCTTCCCCACTTGCCCATCCCTTCATCCCCTTCCCCACTTGCTATCCCTTTCCCCACTTGCCCCTTTCCCCACTTGCCCTTCCCCACTTGCCCTTCCCCACTTGCCCCCCCACTTCCCCTCCCCCACTTCCCCTCCCCACTTTCCCTCCCCCCCCACTTCCACTTCCCCACCCACACTTCCCCACTGCCCATCCCACACTTCCCCCCACACTTCCCATCCCACACTTCCTCCCACACTTGCTTCCCACACTTCCCCTCCCACACTTGCTTCCCACACCCCCTGCCCACACACTTTCCCCGAAGTTTTTGTAAAGTGACATATTTAGTCCGATTGATAGGTTTTCCCCATTAGACAAATTTTCCCCTCACTTGCCCCCTCCTTCCCCCCTCTTTCCCACCCCACCATGACCAAAATCCAGGTGCAGCCACTGTACCGTAAAGGCCCATGACTTAAATCATGGTGCTGCCACTGCACAGGAAAAGTTAAACTTTTATCTTGGCAGAGTGTTCCCCTGTGTCCCCACTTCCTGTGCCGCTGGACACCAATGAGGTTCGAAAAACCTGTTGGTGGGGTAAGATTAAAAGTGCCCAAAATGGTAAAATTGAAAAAAAAATAAATCTTATGAAAATTAAATGTGATTTTTTTAACATATTCTTCCAAACAATCGGTAAATTTGATTTAAATACCAGCACAATTCCATCATAAGATTTCACCACTGTAAGGTTTACTCTGGACCCCTTAACTGGTTGGGGCTAGCACTATCATTGACATTTTAGAGGAGAGGTCTCACACATCCTCAGTAAATTTGCTAACATACTAGCTGGGTGACCATTTAATCGCCCACAGGAATTTTGAACAGGATTTCGCCTTGGTTTAACAAAATGTCTGCTCCCATACAGTCGTAGAATAAGTTTTTGTTATCTACAACATCATATGAAATAAAGTGTATGCATGTTATGTCATATGTAATATCTCCTTTAATTTTTGACGGTGATTAAATTTTGAAGGTGATCAATAGGCCATTGACTCTTATTAGTGTTGTGTGCAAGGTCATGGAGTCCATTGTTAAGGATGTTGTATTATATCGTTTACTGGTCAATGGTTTGTTGAATTTGTCCTAGAATGGGTTCTTGTCTAAGAGGTCTTGTGTTTCTATTTAATTGGAGTTTCTTGATGACGATACTAAACTAGTTGATTCTGGTCATAATGTGGATGTTATCTATGTAGATTTCCAAAAAGCATTTGATAAGACTCCTTTAGGCAGGCTCATGTTGAAAAGAAGAGCGCTTGGTGTGGAAGGAAAGTTTGCCAGTTGGATAAATTCTTGGTTAATTGACAGGTCACAAAGAGTAGTTGTTAATGGTGAAATATCTCCTTGGAAGAAGCTTACAAGTGGTGTTCCTTAGGGTTCTGTATTGGGTCCGCTTCTTTTCTAAATCTTCATTAATGATATTGATGTTTCCCTTGCTCCAGGATTTCTAAAATTGCTGATGACATAAGCTGTACAGGATTATTGATGATGCTAGGGATTCTTCACTGTTGCAAAGTGATCTGGATAAGTTAGGTTTCTTGGTTTCAAACACGTGGCAGATGTCATTCAATGTTGATCAATGCAAAGTTATTCATTTTGGTCAGAGCAATTTGGCTTTTAATTACTGTATGAATGGTTTAAATCTTGGTTGTGTTGATCAAGAAAGGGATCTAGGTGTTGTCATTACTAGCCTTCTAAACCAGTGTGCTTTAGCAGCTGCAAGGACAAATCGGATGCTTGGTTTGATTAGAAGAATTTTTTTTGTTTTCTTGGTAGAGAGGTTGCTCTTAATTTGTATAAGCAGTTAGTCAGGCCTCACTTGAAGTATGCTATTCAGGCTTGAAGTCCCTCTTATGAAAAAGATAAGTTCATTCTGGAGCGGGTTCAGCGAAGAGCCACTAGACTTATTCCCGAACTGCCGAAGTAAGGAATTTCTCTTACGAATCTACAGTAGGTCGCGAATTCTTCGTTTGACCACGCTTGAGTTGAGAAGAGTACGTGGCGATATAATTCGGGTTTTTAAATTCCTATCTGGTAGTGATGCTTTGCCTTCCTGTAATTTCTTGCATGTTTTAGGTAATCCTCATGTGACACGTGGTAATATTTTGAATTTGACCAAAGAGTTCTCACGGATAGATATTCGGTGTTTTAGCTTTTCACAAAGAGTTGTTAATGAGTGGAATGGTTTGCCTGAGTGGGTAGTTAATTCCAATTCTGTTCACAAATTCAAAGTCAATATTGATAAAGTTCTTTACTAACTTTGGGCATCTTTGATGGGTTTTTTTTTGTGGTGGTGGTGTTAGTTTAGGTTTTTATGGGGTAACTCACCCTTCTCAGCCCGTCATCTTGTTATGTTATGATATATGTTATGTAAATAATCCCTCGCGCCTTGCATTAGTTGCCCTAGGTAGGGGTGATTGTGGTCGCCCAGTAAAATTTCTGTAAAAAAATTCACTGCACACCCTAACAACGATTCCGTCCTTCTGATTATTGCATTTATAAGATAACGTTATTTTAATTTCAGAAAGTACCTCTTGGTACATGGACACAAGACGTGAGAGCCTGGGAAGCACTCAATGGAAAAAAATGGCCTGGCGGTAACAAGAGATTGCACATGAATGCATTCCGTAATGCAGATATAGATTCCATCAAAATTGCATCACTACAGGTAAATGACATCACAACAATAGGTCGAGTTGAAATATGGCATCAATGTTATCCACATATTTTATACTGACATTAGTTAAAAGGACAGGACGTAACTATAGTCTTTCCGATTGGGTGCTTACAGATGGATAAAATTGCTTAATCGCTTAAAAAAAAACACATTTTCGAACATTTTGTCAAGATAGCAGGCTAGCAGCAATACATTACGCAATAATGTTCGGATGCTGAATTTTAACTTGAATAACAACAAATTATATCGCCCTATAGTACTAACTATGATAGGACGGTGCGTAGTAATAATGGAGATACAAAATAATAGTTGAAGGTGGCAAAGATTCATATCTTTATACTCGGTAGCGTAATTCCACTAAGAACATGTTTTATTGTAAAACTTGAAATATAGGCAGACATGTTTAAATCAGGTACGGATCCTAGAGACAAAAGTTGTTTCTTTTATATAAGATAGTATTCATACATGCAGGATGTAATAACCGACCGGGCGTACCATAGATCCCATACAAGCCACGGAATTGTGACCTCATCTCCCCCACCCCTCTATTAAATGCCTTTGATTACTAAACAGGGCCGTAATTCTCCTTATGACAAAGGGAGGGGGATGTGGGGCCACACTTTTCCTAGACAATGGTGGGGGAAATGTTTTCCAAAAACTTACTTATTTCTCTAAAACAAGTCCCCCATTTCCCAGAAATTATGGTGTTGTGTATGCTACTGTATCTTTTTTCAGTTTCTCATAATCATAACACTCAGTCCATTTTTGTTTCATTCTAAACGCAGGAAGCTCCCTACCTTATTGATAGCAGTTCAGGCTTTTATGGCTTTATACCTGAGATGCTGAAGTTGGTGAAGAAAGAGATGGAAGAAACTTTGGGTCTGCCATTTGAATACCAGTTGGAGCTCGTGTCCGATGGAGACTTTGGCCGTCTGGATGCCATTGAAAACAGGTGGACTGGTCTTATGGCAAAACTTGTAGATGGGGTAAGCATTTGACTGTCTCATATTCACAAAATATCCGTTTTGGCTTTATTTTAGTAGTGTTCTTTTAGGGGTATAAAATAGCCTGTTGATAATGTAGACCTGCCAACTAGAACGATTTTGCCGTATTTAATACGGGAAAATGTTGAGAATACGATTGTTCGTTTTTTGGCACCAGAATACGATTTTATTTATTTTAATATTTTTTTTATATATTTTTTAATTTTTTTACTCATACTTTTTACGCTCGGTTGGCGTTCATGTCCTCTTGAAGGATTGCTTTTGCCGACTTAACCGATTCAGATTCAAATTCGTACAATAAGAGAAACTAAAAGTACAGTGGTAATTTTTTTTAGCCACAGTAAACCTTTGTTTTGTACATTTTGTTTGAAGAGTACAGTTTTTTTTATTAAAAATACAACTTTTGTAGTTCCAGAATACAGTTTAGTGATCCTAAAAGTTGACAGGTCTCATAATGAGGGGAATTGTACGTGGACCTAGGGCGGCTCTGATCTCATAGAAAGTACTAGTACAAGTTAAGCATATGGGATCTCAAAACAAATGTTTGTACACTGACGTGAACCATTAATGACTTATACGTAAGTCATATTATGACCCACACTTTGCCCTTCGCAATTTATTTCTGCTAGCCAAGGCCATCACTTGCATTAAGATACAATTTATATAGGCCTATATAAGAATTTGCCTCTCTTTACAGCATTCTGACATTGCCGCCGCCCCACTGGCTATCACCCCTCCCAGGGATGAGGCCATCGATTTCACTGTGCCATTCATGAAGGGGGAGCTTGGCGTTCTGATCATGCATCCCAACTGGGTACGAGAAAAAATCTTTGCTGCCTTGTTTCCATATAGTGCCGCAGTTTGGACCTTCTTTGTGATTGCCATTCTTTCTGTTGGAGCCCTTCTTTTTGCCTTGAGTTACTTCAATCCTTATGAATGGCGCAGTTTGGCCTTACGTGGTGAGGCTACAGAGGAGCAAGGAAAATACCTCAACTTTTGGAATAGTCCCTGGTTCCAGGTACATGTAATTTGATATTTGTTTTCGACAAGATCTATATGCATATATCCAAAGAGCTCACACTCGAAGTTGGTGAAGGGGCATAGGTGGAAGAACCGGGGGAACTGGGGGCACATCCCCCCCCCCCCCACACTTTACCGAAAAATGACAAAAGTGCCCTTTTGAAAATGAAAATTGCCCCTCAATTACTGCTCCAATAGTAGGAAACTGGCAACTTTTATCAATCCCATGTACAAGAGGAATTTGTTCCTATTGGAAAGGTGCCCTTTTCTAAAAAAAAAGTGCTCCTCTCACTTTGTTTTGAGCTCACTTATTTTATCTACAGATTGAAATGCATTTCTAAAGCAAATTTGTTAAAAACACAATTTTTGAAACTGAAAGTGTGTGTGGAGAAGAGGTACGTGGAATTACGGTCCGCTACACAGGGGTATATTCTTTTAACAAATCTCAGTTCCCCTCGAAAACATGTAGAAAATGTTTTGGCAATCCTAAGCTGAGCATGGTGGAGGAACCACCAGTTTAATCCGGTGCTACTTTTATGTGCTCGCATGAAATTATATCGTATTTCAGGAAAATGTCCTTCAATTTACCGGAAAGGACTTCTATTTTCTGGAAAGTTCACCAACATTTCCTACTATATTACCAAATTTTCTTTCAAATTTGCCAACGTTTGCAACAGGGAACACATTGAAACAGGAAGATAATGCAGTCATTGTTTGGAATAATCGAAAAATGAATAGGCCTATTTATTCTTTTCGAGGAAGTGCTGCTCAAAGTATTCAAAAGGCTTGCAAGTATTGACATAAATATTTTGATTTTCACAGACCACGACCATCTTCTTCCAAGGTTACGATCGCTCCCCACGATCATGGGCAAGTCGGGTTCTCTCCGGCTTCTGGTTCTACTTTTCACTGATGATGATATTTATCTACCTTTTAAATCTGACCCCATTCTTAACCGCTTCAAAGAACATCGCACGTGTAAAGGACATTGGTCAGTTGATGCAACAGACAATCGTTGATGTTGGATTCGTCCTTGACAGCGGGGCCTACGACTTCTTCAAGAATAATGAGCTTGACCAATACCGTCGTATGTGGGAATACATCCAGTCCGCGAATTCCATGTACCGCGAAGACAGCACAATTGTACGCAAGATTGAAGATGGCATCCACAGGGTTCGCCATTCCAACGGACAGTATGTTCTTATTCACGACAAACTCACATTAGAAGCAGAGAGTAAGCAGAGAAGATGCAGCCTGTTCATTACTGGCGGTCACTTCGCGCTTGTGGAGTACGCGTTTGCCGTCCCGTCTGGATCCCCGCTGCGAGATCAGCTCTCATATGTCATTGAGCGCTTGAATGAGAGAGGGGAACTGGAAAAGTTGTGGGGTAACGCTACCTGGTTCGACCCTCAGAAGTTTGGACCATGTAACGCCAGTGACAGCACTAAGTGGAGGGACCAAGCCATTTACTCCATCACAACCGGAGATATGATGTGCATGTATTTGCTCTTAGCCATGGGTATGGCTGGCTCAATTGCGATTTTCATTATCGAGGTGGTAGCATTCCAATTGGGTTTTGGAAGCAATGACGGTACTTCTCGTAGGTCACGCCCCCAGGGTCGTCTGCATGGTCAGGAGATGAGAACTGAACAATATCAACCGGCTGCAGCAGGGGGCGGCGGCGCAGCTGATCAAAAGATGTGGATTTAGGGAGAAGTGACACCAGGTGTGGCTTAAAGAGGACTGATTTCCCTTTACTGATAATTTTGATGAAGGGGTTAATTAAGATTGTATGTCCATGCAAAATAAGCAGTGAATCTGTGAAGACAGTAGTTAAAAACAGAGAATATGTTAATACATTTATTAAACAAATCTTGGAATGATTTGCTCAATTCTTGAAAATCGTAAGGGGCAATCTTTAAAAGAACCGTTCGATATTGATTACATCATTCGTATTAGCGGACAACGCCATGATATTTCATAGAGTAGCATTCCATTTTAGTGTAAGATCCATTTGTAATATTTACAACATAGCTTTGCAAGTT
Organism: Chiridota heheva; assembly: GCA_020152595.1. Classification (NCBI taxonomy): domain Eukaryota; kingdom Metazoa; phylum Echinodermata; class Holothuroidea; order Apodida; family Chiridotidae; genus Chiridota; species Chiridota heheva. Next base: position 702,514 of record JAIGNY010001933.1, on the reverse strand, counting down.
TGCATCCATGAGTA